>BRYC01000055.1:95951-131132 GCA_030267985.1 Parmales sp. scaly parma | reverse complement strand
GGGAGGGAGAAAACTGTTAGTGTGAGTGTGAGGGTGGGGGGGTCGCGGGGGACAAAGCTTAACATACCGTTGGGCTGGCAGAAAGGCAGGCTGAAATAGGCATAGTTTTCCTGAGGGTTTGCGTACGGGCCAATCTTGTTCAGAAACAACTCAATCCTTTCTCCCTTCTCGTACGTGTGGGTACTCAAATCAGCGGTAACAAGACCATATAGCAACAAACAGGAAAGAAGCACCTGGTGGAGGATCATTTTTCTAATTTTTAGTTTTGATTTTTCGAGGTGTGACGGTCGGTCGACTGAATTGATATATGGATGGGGACCCAAGACTGACTGATTGTATGCAGAAAGGAAGGTGGACCAACAGTTTGAGAACGAGAGCTTTTATCTAACCCACCTCCCAAAAGTGCAAAAAAGGTTTACGTGCAAAAGTTGTATGACGAGGCATCCTCCCCCAATCCCCAGCAATACAGCAAAATCGCTGAAAGACTTGCATCTTCACTCGTCCATATCAAAATCTCACATTCTCCGGTTATTACAATCTCTCGAACCGAGCCTGCTCACCCCTCACGGGTTTCAAGCTCGGTCACACAGTTCTGTTATTGGGAAGCTTACGTCATTTGCCTCCCTCCTATCCTCTGCGGTAGACAATGTAGATGTTGGGCTCGGGGAGTTTGTGTTTGTTCCGGAGACTGGTTGGGAGTGGAATCCAGGGCGAAAGGAGAAGCGAAAGAGAGAAGAGGATGAGAAGGAGAAGGAGAAGGAGAACGACAACAACAAAAAAACCAAGATAGAAAACCCTGTCGTCAATGATAATAATAATGATAATGTCGAACGTCTGCCGCCTCCAAAACCGGAGGACCTCATGCTTCTCCTAAACACTATCATTCCCATGCCAGAGGCAGCGCCAACATTGAAAGACGAGAATTTTGCCCGTTTAGCAAGGTTTCAAAATTTGGTGAAGGAGGTTGCGGAGTCTTTTGAGTTTGAGGATGCTGACAAGGAGGAGGAGGAGGAGGAGGGGGAGGCGAAAACTTAAGCAACATTTGCATTGCATTGGTGTGTGTCTGCCCCCCTTCCCCTCCACCCCTCCACCCACCCACCCCACACAGTCCCAACAAAATGATGAACTTAAAGTCATTAATCTACCTCAATATTTGATCAATTGTTCCTGAATTGTTTGAGTGAGTCAACGCTTTTCAGCACCGGAGGATTGTCCCCTCCCTTCGCTTTCTTCTTACTACTTGCGGCATCAATGTACGAGCCAAGATCATTTTCACCAATGAATTTGTTGACACAGTTGATGAGATCTCTCCCGTACTCCTGTTTCAGTGCATCAGAGAGTCCGATCCCGTCACACTCCTCAATTAATGTCGGCACATTCTTGGCAATGCTGGAAATCTGGTCCGTTTTTAGAACATTCCAGTAGTACAAATCTTGGAACTTCTCCTTGTTAGGCCCATTCCTCCTCTGGTCGCACCAAACTTTTCTCTCGGCGGACAGTACTGCAATCAGCTCTACCTCCATTTCCGCAGGAAGGACGTTGATGACTTCATTGGCGTTGGCGACCTTTCGCTTCTGCGTTGTGCGGATGTTGCTAAAATTGCTGCTGTTGTTGCTGTTGTTGTTGTTGTTGTTGTTGCTGTTGCTGTTGCTGTTGCTGCTATTATTACTCTTGTTGTTGCTGCTCCTAACTTCCACCACTTCACAATCGTCGCTGTCATCGTCATCAATGAAATCATCAGCCGAATGATACCCCGTTTTCTTTTTGACCGTCTTCTTCTTCTTCGGCGCCTCCTTCTTCTTCGACCCCCCCCCCTCCTTCCCTCCCCCCCCACCCCCTCCCGACTTCACTACCTTCTGCTCGATGAAAATTTTCATCTGCCCCCCCTTCACTTTGCTGTAATTTTCGCCCTTCTGGAAAAAATCGCTGTGGTACTTGCCCCCTCCGTTGACTTCCGATATCTCCGCAAACACCTTGTCCAATACAACCTGGCGGAAGATCGGTTCGAGCGTCTTCGCGGTCAATTTAGAGCTTTCGGCGGACCTGTTGAATTTGAAATTTGAGAGGGCAGGGGTGGTCTTTTTGGTGGACGCAGTCAGACTGCGGAAGAGGTCCATGTGTTGCCTCAAGGTCAAGCTCTTGTTATTGGTCAAACGGCCTAACTTGTCGTGAAGTTCAATTATCTCCTGCGCCGAGGCAAGCCGAGCGAGCGTGTTAGAAAATTCAGTAGATGTAGATGTAGATGTAGATGTAGATGAAGATGAAGATGAAGATGTAGATGAAGATGTAGATGTAGCCAGAGCCAACAACTTCACTCTTCGCTCGCTCACCTGCACTACGCTGGTCACGTCCTTCCTCACGCTCGTAGCCCCCCCCCGGCAGTTGTCGCAAGTCAGGTTGCACCCGCTCTTGTTGAAAGGCTGGCCGAAGTGCTCCAACTGCATGGTCCTCCTGCACTGGAACTCGTCCTCGCAGTACTTGACACAGCTATACAGCTGCTCGATCTGCCGCTTGACGTTGGGATCTTTCCTGTCCTTATCTTTCGTGATCATCATCTCCAGCGTTTTCTTGTCTTTGTAGGCGTAGTAGAGCACGCAATCGGCCTGCGAGCCGGGTTGGGTTGGATTGGGTTGGGTTAGTGTGGGTTGGGCTGGAATAGTGTGGGTTGGGATCAGTAACTCCAACGTATGGAAAATTTAGACGCTCAAAATTAAAAACGGTGGCTGTTTCGGCCAGGCGCATCTTTTTTTGCGAGGGTGTTGTACAAGGACGGTCCAAAACACGCCATGTGCACTTCAACGCTTCGCTCACAGCTCGCAAGCGTTCTTAGCTAAACCCTAACTCTCACCTGTTCGCCATCGCGACCCGCCCTGCCGGACTCCTGGTAGTAGTGGGTGATCGACTTGGGCATCGAGTAGTGGATCACGTATCGGACGTCGGGCTTGTCGATTCCCATCCCAAACGCAATGGTGGCACAGAGCACGTGGATGTTTCCGTCCGACCATTGTTTGTGTCGTCGGGCTTTCTCTGCGCCGAATTGAATTAGAATTGCATTGAATTGAATTAATATTGAATTGAATTGAATTGAATTGAGATTTTGTATTTTTTATCGCGTATATATTATATCGTCTCGCTCACCTTCGGGGCTGACATCTGCATGATAGAAGGAGACCTTCATAGGGTTTCTCGAGCGTGCCTTGTTCAAGGCTTGTTGCAGCTCCTGAGCCACCGTCTCGCAGTTTTTCTGCGTCGAGCGAAGGACGAGCGAACCAAGCGAGCCAAACGAATTGGGTGGGTTAGATTAGTAGTGGATGTGTAGTCGTCAGTAGCCATTTCGCGCACTTCATCGCGAGTATGCTCGTCTTCCTCAAGGCTCGCTCGCTTCGCTCGCTCACCTTCGACAAACAGTAAATTACCCCAGATTGATTTTGCCGCCCTCCAATGTACTTGGCAATGTTGTCCACCGTTTTTGCGTCCTTCTTCACCACCGAGTAGTGCAAATTCGGCCGGTTGAAGCTTGTCTTGTACATATATGGGTTCCTCAAGCCAAGAGCCCGCTTCGCATCCTCGACGACTTGGTTGTTGGCGGTCGCCGTCAGCGCCATGATCGGAACCGTGGGGTACTTTGTCCGGAGCGACTTCAGTTGGATGTAGTCCGGGCGGAAGTCGTGCCCCCACTGCGACATGCAGTGAGCCTCGTCAATCACGAAGCGACTCAAGCCGTTCCGCTCGACGAGGGAACTGAAAATTGAATTTATCACGCCGCTGCGTGCGATTTTCTCAGGCGTAACGTACAGGCACTTGATGCCGCCGTGGGGAGGATTGTTTCGGAGCTGATTGTGGATCTCACGAGTTTCCGTTTCGTAGTCCTGCGTGCGCCGAGCGAAGAAGGTGCGAAGTAAGTTGAGTGGGTTGGTTTAGTAGTGGCTCTCGCACTCTTCTGTCACAAGGCTCGCTCGCTCGCTCGCTCGCTCACCTGCGTACTGGTCAGAAAAACAGCGTTGATATCGTTTCGCTGCAGCGCCGACACTTGATCTTGGATCAAACTCAGCAAGGGCGAAATAATGACGGTGAGGCCAGGAGCACAGAATCCCGGGAGCTGCGCCGAGCGAAGCGAGATTGGGCGCATTTTTAATCGAGCAGGGAGCAGGGGAGAGGAAAGCGAGCCAAAAAATTGAGAATTATGTTAGTTTAGTAGTGGCTCGTATATATTTCTCGTCTTCATCAAGGCTCGCTCGCAGTATTTTCGCTCGCTCACCTGGTAGCATAGGGATTTACCCCCCCCCGTTGGCATCAGCACGAAAACATCCCGCCCCGCTAATGCCGCCTCAACGACATCCTTCTGGCCAGGGCGGAAACTTCTGTGGCCGAATTTTGAGGTTAGCTCGTTCTGCGGGTTCTTCTGATCTGCGCCCTGAGCGCCGGTTGGCATTGTTGGGGTGAAGGAGGATGAGTTGTTGTTGCTGTAGTCGATGCTGTAGTCGTTGTTGTTGTTACTGCTGTAGTTGTTGTTGCTGCTGCTGTTGCCATTGCCGTCCTCCCACTCGAAAAAGTCACAGCGATCGTCGGACCGCGCGCAGCCGTAGAAAACTCGACCCTGGTTCTGGCCCTCCTTCTTGCTCGTAATTTTCCTGCAAAGCTCTCCATGCGTGCACTCCGGGAAGGAAGAGTCAGGCACTTCGTCGGCCCAGGTGAACATCCCGCACCCTTCTCCCCGCGACTTTTCACACGCAAAGTACTCGCGGTTCGGGTTTGCCGCCGTGTTCGCAACACGGTTCACGGCACGCTTGGGTGGTTGGCACTTGCACATTACCACGTCGTCTGGTTGCGGTGGTGGTTGCTGATTGTATGGGATCGTGTAGGACCGCTCCTTTTCGATTTTGTCGCGCTTCAGGGAGTCCCAGTTGGAGTTGGAGTTGGAGTTGGAGTTGGAGTTGGAGTTGGAGTTGGAGTTGGAGTTGGAGTTGGAGTTGGAGTTGGAGTTGGAGTTGGAGTTGGAGAAGGAGGAAGTAGAAGCGGAAGCGGAAGCGGAAGCGGAAGCGGAAGCGGAAGAAGCCTTATTCTTCGCCGCTTGAATCCCAGCTTCAGAGAGGTCTATGTCGAAGATGTCGAAATCGTCATCGAACTCGCTGTCGGCGGTGTTGGTGGCATTGAAGGGATTGTTGTTGCTGCTGTTGTTGCTGATGCTGCTGCTGTTGTATGTACGTGGAGGGGGGGGCATCAATTGTGATGCCGGTTTGGGAAGGGGGGGGGGAAGGGGAGGGGGAGGGAGGGCTCGAGTTGGTTGCTGCTGCTGCTGCTGCTGCTGCTGCTGCTGCTGCTGCTGTTGCGGCTTGAAGGCGACCTCGCCGCTCTGCATAGACGCAGGCCGCACAACAGCCTTGCTCAAAACACGGCCGTACTTCTCCACCTCATCGAAGCGCCTGCGCTCCTCCCGAGAGACAACGTTCGCTTTGACAGCCGTGGTGGAGGTGGTGGACTGAGGAAAGAGCCTCATGGACGATTGAGGAGAATTGAACTCGTTCGGGAGCGTTCCGTACACAGACTGGTTGCCATTACGCCGCCGGGGGGGGGTATCATTGGGGTTGGGGTTGGGGTTGGGATTGGGATTGGGATTGGGATTGGCATTGGATGATTGATTCTCCTGCTTTGTCGAGTTTTTATCATAGTACTTGAAACCCGTTGTCGAGGTCACTCCAGGATTGTCCTGAATCGCATACTCAAAGTTAGAGTATATACCTTCCCTGTTGGGGGCGTTGGCTAGCCACTGCTTGTGGACATCGAGATTGAATTTGCAGCTCATTGTTAATCACTTGTTGGAGGGATGTCCTGATTCATGAAAAAGGTTCTCGATTTTTAAAAATGTGGTGACGAGGTTGAAGCTAGTGGGAAAGAGAGTAATTTTAGAGCGTGAAAGAGTGTATTAGGTTCTCATTCATGAAGGAGAAAGGTGCTCTTATTTTTTGGTTTTCATTTTGCGGCGTGGACAAGACACTCAGCACTCACATCAGCACATTAGGAATCACATTTCGGTCGATCAGCAACCTCTCTATGCTACTTTTTCGTATTATACTACTTCTTTTGTATACAAGAACGACAATGGGCTTCTTTGGTAAACTTTTCGGTATGTCAAAGACAAATTATGCTGGCCTCACTGTGATGGGAGAAGAATCAATCATGAGTAAGAAAGAGCATGGAACATCTGCCACTCCTGTCCAAGCGAACCTTCGCTGGAAGTGCGACAATAAAACAGCAGACAGAATTTGCAACTTTAACCGTCACTTTGCAGAGCACTCAGGCTATTTCCGAGGAACTGAGTTCCTCAAGGAGACGTATTCAGCCTCTCCTGAGAACCCAGTAAAGTTCTACGACAGCAATACCGGGAAACTTCTATACACGGCGCCCGTTGGCCGAAGCTGGGATAAATTCGTGAGGGAGTCGGAATCTCACGGCTGGCCATCGTTCCGGGACCAGGAGACTAATTGGGAGAACGTGCGAATTCTTCCCGGCGGAGAGGCTGTCAGTGTAGATGGCACACACTTGGGCCACAATCTCCCTGACGGAAAGGGGAACAGGCACTGCATCAATCTGGTGAGCGTTGCGGCTCAACCACCACAAGAATAAGAAAGTAGGATGGGTGTTTTTTTTATACGTTTTCTATTTGTTTTGTTAGTTAGAGACCCCTTTTCTCTCTCTCCAACTCGTCATTTCTTTGACGCAACCTTACAATCTCCTCCTGCAGATTCTCAATTTTCGTCCTCTGAAAATGGACCCGGCTGTTTGTGTAATGTTCTTTTCATTTTTATCAGCACATCAGGGGGTGTTGGAATAAGAAGTTTTCGCAAGAGTAATCTCGTCGTTTTTTTTAGTAGACTCCCTCAAATTCTAGTTTCAACTCAGCGATTTTTGCCGCTGCCTGTGCCAAATCCAACTGCTGCTGGTTGATAACTGACCGCATAGAGTTTTTCTCCTCCTGCGTGCGCTCAAATCTAGCTCGCATGAACAAGATCAAACTTTCTGGATCACTTTTCCACCTCGTGGGGGTGATCTGGACGGGGAGGTGGGCTGGGGATAGGAAGGAGAGGATCTCGGAGGTGACGTTGTAGCCGCCGTCGTGCACGCACTCGCCGAGTAGCCTCATGACTTTCTCGAGGGTTGAGGTGTCCTCGGTGTGCTTCGGGAAGGACACAAATTCCCACTTGTAGACAATGTGGAGAATCAGGTTGAGAATGGGGGTGAGGCCCGTGAGGTGGTACTCACGGCAGGGGGTGATTCTAACCGTGTGGTCTTCGTTAGCCGAAACAATGTAGTTGGAATCGGCCGTGATGGTGAGCTGGTTGGTGCGGTATTCCTGCTTGAAAGTGTGCTTGAGCTCGAACGTCTCAGCATCCCAGATCTTCATCGTTTTATCATCATAGCCAGCACTCACAAGAACACGCCCGTTGGGGGAGTATGAGACGCTCATGACGTAAGAGGTGTGAGCCTTGTCGATGCTCTTCACCAAGCTTCCATCGGCTGGGTTCCAAAATTTGATGGATACATCTTCACTTCCCGAGCAAAGGAGTTTGCAGTCGGGAGAGAACGAGAGGGAATTGACGTACCAGGTGTGGCCCTCCAACGTGTGCGCTAAGATGGCATTTCCCTCGTTGAAGGTGTAGAGGTTGATGGACTCGTCCCAACTTCCAGTAGCCAGCTGCTTGCCGTCAGGGGAGAAGCACACTGCACCAACCACACTCGTGTGATCCTCAAGCACTTGCACTCTCGCCCACTCGCCACCCTCCCCCGGCTCCGACCAAATCATCACCTCCTTATCACCTCCACCAGAAGCAAGGTGGGAGCCTGATGGAGAGACGGTGACGCACTCAACACCACCAACGTGTCCAACCAAGGTCTGGACCAACTCGAGGGAAGGGCTGAATACCTTCAAGCCGTTACCCCCAGGACCGTCATAGCCACAAGCCACAAGTGAGCCATCCAGAAGATAGCAAAGACCATAGACACCTTCAGCAATAACATTGTCAGCTTGATATTCTACCTTGTTGGAGCTGGTCGAGTGAATGATGATTGACCCGCTTCTACTACCCGATGCCACATGACCGTTACTCCGCAACGCCACGCAAAGCACATCAATTGCATTATGCCCGTGGAGGAGCTGTTCGTCCATTTTCACAGCCTAAATTGAGATGACGGAGGTGGGACGAAGGGGTGTATTTCTGGGCTAGTGGAGAAACTAGGTCCGAAGAGCAAAAGAGTTTATTAAAGGCAATATTTGGGCGGGTACTTTGGCGTGTTGGATTATGGTGTTTATGTGGGTTTGAGATTCCAAAATCATTAGCCACCATATTAGCCACCATTTACTCATTCAAAACTTTAAATACCAAACTCCCTCATCACATTTCACGAGGTTTCTATGAGCAGCAATCGACAGCGGCCGCATTCTCCCACTTCAAAACTTACCATCTTCATATGTCTTTGCATAACTATGATGTTGGGCATACAGATAGGGCTCCATCTAAACATCCACAAGTCCCCTATCAACCTCCAACCCCAAGAAACCATAGATCTGCACCCATACTTTGACCTGAAACGCGGTGGTGGAAAGGCTGATGGTGTTCAGGATAATTTGGGTCCGCCCCCGATACCAACAAAGAAACCTCCCCCTTCACCTCCACCCCCACCCCCACCTCCACCCCCACCTCCCCCTCCACCCCCCTCATCTTTACCCCCACCCCCAATCCCAATCTCAGGGGCCATCGCTTCCTACCTCCAAAATTCCCACCTCCCCATCCTCCTTATAACAAAAGACCGAATAAACTACCTGGAACAAACCTTAAACTCCCTCCTGACAACCGTTAGACCCACTGCCCGTTCCTCCCTTGCCTCCCCCGACAACAATCTCGTCGACAACAAACCTCCCCTTTACGACAATATAATAATAGCTCAAGATGGAACCGACGAAAACGTGTTGAACTTACTAGAATCCTTAAAAACTTCCCACTCCCTTCCTTCCACAGCTTTCCAACTGCGCAGAAACGATCGCCAGGGGCAGAATCTGCGGGGGCGAACGGACGGTGCGGCGAACATCGCCACGCATTACAAGTTCGCAATTCAGTCGGCGATGGACTTTTACGATAAGGCGCCTGGGATCATTATTGCCGAGGACGATTTTCTGTTCAGTCCTGACTTTATTGAGTATTTCGAGAGCAATGCGGTTGCTATGGACGAGGACAGTACGATATTTGTCATTTCTGCGTGGAACGACAACGGGCAGGAGGTGAGCGGGGGGGGGTGCAACTCAACTTGTAGATGGTGTTGCTGGCTCACGACTAACCCACTCTTGCTCTCGCTCTCGTGCTTCGTGGCGCAGGGCCAAGTGAAAGACGCCGCAAAACTACTACGCACCACCTTCTTCCCTGGCTTAGGGTGGTTCTTGAGCAGGAAATTGTGGGAGGAGGAACTCCAGAACAAGTGGCCGAAGACCCACTGGGACCACTGGATGAGAGCGAAGGAGCAATACAAAACGCGGGACTGCTTGTACCCCGAAAAACCCCGCACCTACCACAACGGAATCAAGGGAACGTTTATGGATCAGAGCACCCACGACAAGTATTTCGCGCACGTAGGTTATAATGTTGATGCTGACTTTAGATGGAGGTGAGTGAGCGAGCGAAGCGACGAGCGAGTCTTTTGTAGACTCGAGACTCATCTACTACTAAACTAAACTAAACTGATTTAAACTAAACTCTAAACTCTAAACTCTAAACTCTAAACTAAACTAAACTAAACTAACCCGCAAATTCGTTTGGCTCGCTTCGCTCGGCACAGTGGTGACGAGTGGAAAGCAATTTCACCTCGCACAACTTACGACGACAACATCCAGCAACAAATAACTTCCGGAATCGTCGTTCAGGATATTAGAAGAGATTTGGAACCATCCCTCGGTGGTCCTGACATAAACAGCAACAAGCCACGAATTTTATACATCAACGTTAACGACTGGACATCCCCAAACCAACCATTCAAGTCAATTGGCAATTATTTTCACATTTGGCACGAAATAGAGAGAACAAACTACAGCGGAGTGCACATGTTCTGGTTCAACGGCTACAAGGTTGTGCTAGTTAACATTGCGGAGAGTGCTAGGTTCAAGGGGCTGAAGGGGGGGAGTGACAAGGTGTTTGTCCCACATGATTTCCCTCCTAATTCGTGATTTTATGATCCTGCCAAATTCTTCTAAATATTTAATCACTAGTACTAAGCCATTGCCCAACTATCATTCATCATTCATCATTCATCGTTCCATGTACATTTTAATTCCCTTCAACTGGACAAATCGGAGGAAATCCTGATTCATCCCAATCCTTGGCAACCCGCAAATTCTTCTCGCCCAATTCTGCAACAGTTCCTTTCGCTCGTTCAAGAACTGCTTCTCAAATTGGTCGATCTGAGGGTTCCAGCACCTCGGAGGGGCGGGGGGGAAGCTGTCCGAAAGGTGGCTCAGCTTATAGCTGCTCTTCAGCACCTCGCTCAACTCCAAAATGCTACTAAAGCGGTACCAAGTTGTGCTCACTTCATTGTCAACATCTGCATCTTTCACGTTGCTCCGGGTGGTGGTAATTTTGAACATGGCAATTGGAGTTCGCTCGAAATTGTCAGTGCGTATTTCCCATTCTTCAACATTTATTCGAATTGTATATTCAGCAGAAGGATCGAAGTCGTCCCCTTCGCTACTTCCACCATTCAAAGCCTGTGGCGCGGTGCCGATTGAAGTGAAGTGTGTTAGTTTAGTATGCCGCGCTGCGAGCGAAGCTGCGTCCAGTGGCGGAAAGCCGAACGCAGCGGAAAGGGTGGGGGGGGGTGTGGGGTTGTGGAGGGGGTCGTAATTTCAAAACCCACACCTCAAAAATTAATTCTATGCATTTTGCTTTGTCGCTTCGTTTCGCTCGGCTTAGGCTCACTCCCACTCCCACTCCCACTCCAACTCCAACTCACACTCTCACTCCCACTCTCACTCTCACTCCCACTCTAACTCTCACTCACCTTCAGCCTCTCGTCAACAAGATCGTCGTTGGGCACACAAGCCACCCCATCTACATCGACAGTGTAAAGAAACCGCTCCGACACGCTCTGCCAGACGTCGGGCAGAATCACAACCCTAATTTTATGCTCGTTCTCAAACTCCAACAAGTCGGTCACGAACTCGATCTCGGTCATACCCGAGAAAATCGTTGTGGTGCCCCGGGAGAAGGGGACTGAAGTTCCGTTGACGAGAACTTGCCTAGAACCAGTGATGTGGTTGTGCCTGACCGTTATGAAGATTTGGGTCCGCCGGCGGCCGAATTTTGAGCCGTTCGTTATGAACCCAACAAAGTTTTTTGAGACCGTGCCCAAGTGTCTGCTCAGGATGTCCATATTGAGGGATTGGGTCGAATAAAGGTTAAAAGTGTAATTGATCTGGCCGAGAGTGGTATTTCTGGGCTGGGAAGTTGATTTTTGTGGCAGAACATTAAAAAATTTCATATCTTGTTTCTCAGTCCTGCGTATATGCATACAAGGTGCCAAGAGAACTTAAAAAAAAATAGAAACATGGCCACCACCCTCACAAAGGACCAGCTGACCCACACACTAACTTCCAACTATTACGTAACCCTTGGTCTGCCCCTTCCCCCTTTTCCGTCTGTGATCCCCCCCTCCCTCCCCCCCGGCCCCGCCCCCTGGCCCTCCTTCCCCCCCTCCTCCGTTTCCAAGGCGTACAAGAAGCTCGCGCTGAAGCACCACCCCGACAAGCAGGGCGGGAAGAGCGAGGGCGAGAAGACACGAGCTAGCAAGGAATTCGAGAGGGTGAAGGAGGCCTATGAGTTCGTGTTCGTGGCTGCCACCGGGGGTACTGTCACCGGGGGTACTGCCACCGGGGGGGGGGGTAGAAGCGGGGAGGAGGCGAAGCGAGCTCTGTCTCTGTATGATTACGACATGCTGCTGCTTAGTAGGGGGGTTAGAGGGAGGGAGGAGGGGAGGAGGAGGGAGAATATGGAGGGTCGTAGAGGGGAGCTGCGAAGCGAGCTCGAGAGGAGGGAGAAGGAGGCAATAGCCAGGGCGAGCAAAACTAAAACTAAAACTAAATATATGACTAAGGAGCACAGTAACAGCAACAGTAACAGCAACAGCAACAGCAACAGTAACTTGGAGGCGATGAGGACCTTTGAGGCGAAGAAGGCCGAGGACCTCTCGGCTCTTCTCCTCGCCGTGGAGACCCAAAAGCGGCAGGTTTCAGTGAAGTGGAAGACGTTCGGGGGCACGCGGGACTTCTCTCGCGCCCAGGTGGAGGGGCTGTTCGGGGGGGTTGGCGGGGGGGTTGAGAGGGTTGAGGTGAAGGGGGGGGGGAGGGGGACGGTGACCTTCTGGGAAAAAAGAGGGGTGGGGGAAGCGGTGAAGAGCTTTGAGGGGGATAGGGATGGGGTAAGGGTTAGGAGGGTTGGGAAGCAAACGGCGGAGGAAGAAGAGGAGGTCAATGTGGAAATGAACTCATTTCGTAGCAAGAAGAGGAAGGGGGGGGTTAGCAGGGAGGAGGAGAGGAGGAGGCTGCTGAGGAGGATGGAGAGGGAGGAGGCGGGGTTGGATCCTGAGGAGGAGGAGCTGAACGAGGAGGAGGAGGGGGAACAGACAAAGACACAGGCTCAAGACGGACCAGAAGTTGACAACGCGGAAAACTACCCACCTGAAATTCCGAACCACCGCTACTCCTACGCGAATGATGCGACGGGGACAATGCTGAGCAATCACGAGGTGCTGAAAAGGTTTGAGGAGGAAGTTTTTGGGTAAAGGTGACATTTTTCGCATTCAAAACACAAATGCGCATAGAAATTTAGGTGGACAAACAAGGTTTAGGTTTAAATTTTTCTCCATTCATTATCTTAGGGTCATAAAATAAATTGTTTCCGGACAAACAAGCAACTTGTCGTTCCAGTAACAAACCGTATCTTTTCGTCTACACCTGTTGTGCTACACCTAGACGTTACGTTTTCTCAGTGACACCGCGGCGAAGCCGCGGCTCTCTGAACCTTGCTCAATACACTCCTCCTCCGTGAGCTGAATATGAGATGACTTTCGCTTACTGCTCCCTCAGCTTCACCATTTCGTTATAACCATTGGATTATCCTCACTTATCTTGCTCAAAACAATCACCAAAACTCTAACAAGACTCGTGTTCCTCCCAAATTTACACTTGTGTTTGATACTCTCAATCTATAATAATAAAGCATGGATTGAATAAAGCATGGATTGAATCCATAGTTTGGGCGTAGAGGCTCTATATCTAAGTACCCCTTATATAAGTTCGATTAGTTTTTGCATGAGTAACCTCTTCATGGCGACCTCGCCCCTAATCTTTCTTGCCAGCTGCGGGAATTCTGCTTCTGGTTTCTTGACCCTGTGAAAGTATCAAAACTTGTACTTTTCCTCCCTATTTCCGGATATCCTCGTTTCTCAAACGAACGTCATAGCTGTGAGCTACCTTAGTGTAGTCCCTTTGAGCTCGCTAAACTTCAAAGGGGTCCAGGATGACTGTTCATCCTAGTTTAGTTTTTTTTAAATTTGTAATTCAGTCATCATATAAAAAAAAAAAAATCTATATGATCATACATTTCCCTTTGCTTCACGCGTTATTCTTTTCCTCGACCCCCCTTGACACAACCCAAGTTTTAATCTTGGAATCAAGTCTCGAACGACCAATATCTATTTTTCAAGCATCCCTCCCACCTCAGAGCTCCAGGCAACACAAAAATACGACATAGAATATGGGTTTTTTCACCAACGCTAAACCAGTTTCTTGCCCCACCCGGCGGTTCCCAAAGCCCTTCGAGTGCGCAAAGTTCGCTGCGTTAGCCCAGGAACTTGCCCTTGCCTCGAATGTCCATCTTCCTCCGAAGTTTGTCAAGGTGCGCCTCGCCTTTGCCTTGCCTTGACCCACCCCGTTTTGCGAGCATTCTAACCCCCCACCCCCCACCCCGCAGGAACTTGGTCGAAAGAAAAAGGACAAGCTAGACCTTCGCAAGCTAAATTTGACCGATGAGCACCTTACAATTCTTGCCCAGACCCTCCTGCAGCTCCCCATCTACGGCAAAATTAACCTCCAAAGCAACTCTTTCACGGTCCGCGGTCTAACATCCATTTTGTTGATTATGCAAGATCACCTCTCGAAGATTAAAAAAACGGGTGGGGTGGAGGACCTAGCCGAGCTCCGCGAGGTGAACATTGACCCCACGTCCAACCCCCAGATCCCCCCCACCTCCCCCGTCCTCTCAGACCTCAACTCCTACTCAGAGATCCTCACTTACCTCCGCATGCGGTGCGACATGCGGGAGTGCTTCAAGCTTGCCGATGTCCACAACACCAAAGGCCTCACCGGCGACCAGGTGACGAGCGAAGCGAGCGAGCTTTGTGAAAGACGAGAATACGAGCCACTAAACTAACATTATTCTCAATTTTTTGGCTCGCTCGCCTCCCCTCCTGCTCCATTAAAAATGCACCTCGCTTCGCTCGGTGCAGCTCCGCCTCGCCGTCAACAAGTACACTGGGGAGAACCTCCAGCCGGCGGACGTCAACCTCATGTTGTCTCAGTTCGGGAACCCGCACACCCAGGTCATCAACCAGCTCGGCTTCGAGAGCGCCGTGGTTCACAAGCTCCAGGGGCAGGTAGACCAAAAAACCGGACAACCGCTCATGCCCAGGCTCAAGGCGAGCCAGGAGATGCTGCTGCAGCCTCAAAAGAAGAGGGCGGGGAGTGCGCCGGTTGGTGGTGGGGAGGTCGGGGGTTTGGGGGTTGGGGGTGTGGGTGCGAGTGAGAGTGAGACTCAGCAGCAGCAGCAGATTAAGTTGCGGGAGCAGCAGCAGCGGCAACAACAACAGCAACAGCAACAGCAACAGCAACAGCAACAGCAACAGCAACAGGAAGAGGCGAACAGGCTGGCAAGAGAGCAGCAACAGCAACAGCAGCAACAACAGCAACAACAACAGCAACAACAACAACAACAACAACAACAACAACAACAACAACTTCTGAAAGAGCAGCAGAAAAAAGCAAAGAAGCAGCAGCAAAAAGACAAGGAGAAGAAGCAGCGGAAGTTGCAGCAGCAGCAAAAGCAAAATGAGATGTTGGAACAGCAGCAGCTGGAGCAGCAACAGCAGCAGCAGCACGTTTCGAGTGACGACAATCACCTAGCGAATGGTTTGACGAGTGGCAGTTACGAGTACAGCGACGACGACGAAGAAGAAGAAAGAGAAGAAGGAGAGGATTTGGAGGAGCACAACAACAATAACAATAATAATAACAACAACACCCTTCCAATTCATCAGCAAAACTCCGAAATCATCAGCTCTTCGGAGGAGGACGAGAACGAGCTGAGGGCCAGGACTGCCAACGCTAATGCGGCCAGGAGAAAACAGAAGCTCAAGCAGCAGCATTTGCACCAGAAGCAGCTCCAAGAGAACCAGAACAAAATTGCAGAGTTGGAGGCCCAGCTTGAGGCTCAAAAACGCTCAAAGAAAAAGCCCCAACCCACCAACCCTCTTGAGCTAGAAAACAACCCGTCAATTAGCCGTCAACCTGACTCCTCGATGTTTCCTGACGATGATGATGCGTTCAGAAAGTTTGCCACCACGTCGACCGCAGTCCCGTCTGGCACGAGTGACCCTTTTGGAAACTCCCCCGACGATAACTGGGGCTCGACAACAAACCACAACAACACAACCGCAACCATTTCTCCTACAGCACCTCCTGCTGCCGCCCCCCACAATGAACCCAACCCCCTTACCCTTTCCACCGCGTCCTCAACGGCAATGAACATTGACGATTTGAGCGTTCACAACAACAACAACGACAACAACAACAACAACAACAACAACAACAACAACAACAACAACAACAACAACAACATCAACACCATCACCAGCGCCAATGCCAACAGCGATGATAGTGATGGAAATAGGAATGGCATTGAAAATGCAAATCCAGTCTCGCCGAAAACTTCCAATTCTCCTCCCAAGAACTGGGCTGTTTCTCCCCGAGCGTTGTCACCTCGGAGGAATACTGGTGAAGATATTGACAACAACAACAATAACGACTTGCAGTCCCGACCCCCCTTCAACAGCTCCACGAGAATGAGCGGAACGAATTATCGTTTCACTCATTCCTTGGGCAACCTCCATACCACAACCGCCACCGCCACCGCCACCACCACCGCCACCACCACAACCAAATCCACCACCCCAGCCAAAATCAACCCCAAAACCATTACAACCAACAATAATACCAGCCACAATTACAATTTGCCCCCCCAACCTCCCCAATTCCAACCCCAGACCGCCGCCACCCTCGACACCAACCCAATCCAGTCGGTGGACTCTTCAGCGTGGCACAGTGAAAATTCTCCAACAGCAAAAACACCATCCTCCGTCATGAGCGAAATGATCGAGAGGCGGGGCAATACCAACAACAACTCTTTTTTCAACAGCTCCGCAGCCTCGAATTACGAAGAACTAACCACCCACGACAGTCCACCTCTTTCCCCCCCGACTTTCCGTCACAACGATCTTTCTCGTCATCTGTTCCTTTCGAAACTCGGGCTCACGGCCATTGTTTACCCCCCCGAGCTGACTTTAATAGATCTGGAGGGCCTGCTAGTTTTGGACATATCGTACAACCAGCTTCAGAGTTTGAACACGTCTGCGTTATCTTCACTCCCTAGTTTGAAACACTTGAACGCCAGCCACAATTTGCTGCAGACTCTGGCTCCCCCCGGCCATTTAAGGTTGCCGAATACATTGGAGACGATAGATATTAGCTACAACAATTTGGCGCGAGTGCGGGGCTTGGAGACGTGCATGCACCTGAGGAAGGTCAACCTGGCGTTCAATTCCATGAAGCAAGTCAGCGGACTTGAGTTTTTAACTCAGATGGACACCCTCGACCTTTCCTCCAACATGATTTCCACTCCCGTGGCCATTCGCTCACTGAGCTGCAATTTGTCGCTCCGAACGTTGACCCTGAAAGGAAATCCGCTTGCGGACACGAGGGGGTACCGGCCTACCATCACCTGCTTGCTTCCCCACGTGCGTTCAATCGACAGTAAGAACTTGCCAATGACCAAGACGGTTGGGAGAAGTCACAACGAGATTGCCGAAAGGTGAGTGAGAGAGTAGCACTGCATGCAACAAATATTAAACAAAGCTAACCAACTCTCTACTCGCGCAGCATCGTTTTGAGGGACAAGGTCAACACCATGAAGATAAGCAACTCTCCCCACACACACACACAAAAACACCTGGCAAACACCATTTCACACACTGAAAACAACGCCTCCATCATCTCGATCAGCTTGAAGCTAGCAAAATCTCAACACCTCCGCGACGACCAGCGCGTCAAGGAATGGAAAAAAATCCTCCTGAACCGCACCAAGGTCCCAGCGTACGTCCAAGAGCCCAAACCGTCCGGTAAAAAGATCTCCAAAGGCGATAAGGAGAAGCTAATTTCTAAGCTGTCGACCCCGCTGCACCTGCCGAGGAAAAAGGTGAGCGAGCGAAGCGAAGCAAAGCCAGCCTTGATGAAGACGAGAATACGAGCCACTAAACTAACAATATTCTCAATTTTTTTGCTCCCTCCCCCCTGCTCCATTAAAAATGCGCCTCGCTTCGCTCGGCGCAGGTCGCCGATAAGTTCATCGGGAAAACAGCCTTTGGCCGGAGTATGGACATTGAGGCATACAACGCGAAGAAGATTTTGGAGACTGGAGGAGGCGGAGGAGATGGAGGTGGAGGTGGAGGTGGAGGGCCCATGAGTATTGAGGTTTTAAAGGCTATGCTCTCGAAGAACAAGAAATCGGAGGTGAGCGAGCGAAGCAAGCGAGCGAGCCTTGATGAAGACGAGAATACTCGCGATGAATCCCGCTCGATGGCTACAGACATAATGGCTACATCCACTACTGAACTAACCCACTCAATTCTTTTGACTCGGCGCAGCCCAAACAATCGTCATCGGCGGGAGGCAATAATAACAAAAACAACAACAATAGTAATGCGACGAGCACTTCAACTTTAACCACATCCACAAGCAAGAAGCAAAAGCAGTCCCACGACGACATTGAAATTCTCCAGGAGGAGGTTCACCGGCTCCAGAAGATCCAGGAAGCAGGCTTGAATCTTGTGGCGCAAACGGAGTCGAGGCACAAACTGGATCTTATTTCGAGCCCCTCGCCGTCCGATCTCCTGAACAAGTTTCAGGAGAGCAAGGTTGGGAGCAGCAGCAGCAGTTGCAGCCCGTCATTCAACGCTGCCACGCTGTTCTCGCCCCGGAGGGAAATCTCGGACTGGGTGAGCAAGATGGATCAGGAAGGGACGACTGCCACTACGGCAATGACTGTGCTGGTTGACATGTACAAGAGGAAGGCGTGCACGAAGTCGACGCTTGCGGAGTACAGCGACACGTTGAGGCAAATTGGGGTCTTCAACGAGATAATTATTCCGAGTTTTGATAGAGGTGAGCCAGCGAGCCGCGAGCGAAGCGAGCTCGTCAACTAGTGTATGTTGTGCTGGCTCGCTTCGCTTTGAGGAAGACGAGAACACGAGCCACTTGGTAAACTAACATTATTCCACTAAAATTCTCGGGCAGATGATTATGTCATGAGCGGGGAGGAGACTGTGGAGGTGGGTGACGCAGCGAAGAAGGTCGTGAACGCCAGGGACGGGGTGAAGCAGCTGCTTGTTCTGCTGGAGAACGGAACTGTCGGGCGGAGCATTGACCTTCTAGTAAAGAAATTAGAAGAGTTTGTCAGAAACGGAGGGGAAGGGAGTGGAGTTGGGGTTGAGGGGGTTGGAATCGTCACGGACAGGCTGAAGGATGAAGACGAGATGATGAGCGTTGCGAGTAGTCGGTGGAGCACCGAGGCACACGTTGACAAATTCGGCAAGAGGCAAGACGGAGGGCGGGATAAGGAAATCGATAAGGAGATTCTGGCTGCCCCCCGCACAATTAGTGAGGAAAAGAGCGACAGCAACCCTATTGTTAGCAGCAGTAGCAACAACAACAGCAGCAATTCCAACAATCCCCAACTGGACGCCAGGAGGAACTTCTACAAAAACACGTTCAGCGACACGGCGAGCATCACGAGCACGATTCCAGAGGAGCAGCAGCAGGCGATGCTGAAGAACTCGACGGTTGTGAGCGAGATTGAGAGGGAACGTGAGAAGGAGAGGGAGCGGCTTCGGATGAGGATGGGGGCGGGGTCTAGGCAGGACGACGTTATTGTTGAGATTGGTGGTGATGGCGGTGAAATTGAAAATGACAATGACGATGGGAATAGGGTTGGGGATGGGGATGGGGATGGGGATGGGGATGATGATGAGGACGGAAGGAGTGGCAAGAGCGGACGGAGCGAGGCGACGACTACGGTCCCAACCATAACCCTGCAGAGCGATGAGAACATTCAAATCAAAGCCAAAGATGGGCAGGGGCAAGGCCAAAAGATAGACGAACAGGCAATGGCAATTCACAACGGCAACTTGAATCACGTGCACGATGAGCAGGAGCACAGCAACACAAACAGCCTGGTTGGAAATGTCAGCGATTCGAATAATAATAATAAGTTGGAAGAGGTAGAGGTAGAGGAGGCATTTGAGGAGCAGGAGCAAGAGCAGGAGCAAGAGCAAGAGCAGGCGCCGCTGTCGGCGACAACCTCTCCGTCGGATTTTTTAATGAACTCGTCGAACAGTCTCTCACCTGAACTTTTGAAGGAGGAAGTGGCACTAACGAAAACAGCTGTGGAGACAGCGAAGGAAGAGGATAAACCGAATTTGTCGGTCGATAAAAGTTTGAGGCTGAAAATTGCGGACCAGAGCGATAATGAGAATGAAAATCAGGACCAAAATGAAAGCGATGCGGAGTCCGAGGACTCAGGGATCATTCAGCTCCGAATGGAGATGGAGAAGGAGAAGGAAAAATTCGAGGAGATTGAGAAGGCGAACTCGGTGGAGAAGCCGCAACCGAAACCAGCAACGCCGGCAGAAAAGAAAATTCAACAGAAGAAAATCAGGTGGATTGAACGCTGGCACGAAGATTACCAGCAGTTCTGGTACTTCGACAAGGATACCGAAGAGTCGAGCTGGGAAAAGCCGGCGGAGGGGACGTTCATTCCTCACGCGGAGTATGTTTCCTCCTCCGGCGAGGAAGAGTCCGACGAGGAGTCAGAAAGCGATACTGATTCAGACGTTTCATCCGATTAAATGAATTATTAATGGCTTAAATAAAAAGGATGTATTTTAACGATTCATCACCTGAGTGTCTAGCTCCTCCCCCGCCAGCTTGGCCTGCAAGAAACCGTCTCTGATCTGAGCTGAAATGTCACTAATGCCAGAAGCGCCGCCGTTAACGACGAGAGAAGAACGCCCGCTCAAGGCAAAATCCTTCATCACATCAAGATGCTGCGTGACGAGCATCATGTGGACGACCTCACGTGGATCAAGCCCCGTCCCCTCCTTCATGTCGTCGATTGATTTCTTGTATCCCTCGGTGATCGCCTGGCGCATCTTCGCAGTCCCGACACCCAGGAGATACTTCGTTTCCGCCTCGGCTTCGGCCTTCTTCACCATTAATATCTTTTCCGCCTCGGCTTTATCGACAGCTGCCACACGCAGGCGCTTCGCAGCGTTGATTTCGTTCATCGCCTGCAGAACACTCCTGTCCGGGGAGAGGTCTGAAACACGAGCGAACCAAGCGAGCCAAACGAATTGAGTGGAATAATGTTAGTTCAGTAGTGGGATGTGGGTGGCTGTAGCCATTTTCGCTCGCTTCGCTCGCTCACCAGTGATCAAAACGCGAACTATTTTCACCCCGTAAGGGGAAAGGGAGTCACGAATGGAGTTCGCTATCTCCTCAGCAAGCATGGTTTTTGATTCATATGACTTATCTAAAGACATGTGGGGGAGCTGACCTCGAACACAGTCGTCCACAAATGCACCAATTTGCTTCTCCGGTTCTGACAGCTCAAAGTAGAATTTATCAACTGCTTCTGAATCAACCTGCCACTGGACTGCTGTCGAAACCTTCACAGTAACATCATCGTTAGTCTTAGTATCAGTATCATACACCGCCTGTTTGACCTTTAGCGAAACAGTTGCAACAGTCTCGATGGGGAAGGCAATCAGGGAAAACCCTGGCTTCAAGGTACCTTTATACTCGCCCAATTTCTGCTTCACTCCTCTCTGAGAAGTATCGATGCAGACAAAGCAACAGAGAGGAAAACAACTCATATATTAAGGTGTTGTTGTAAATATTGGTGTGTGAAAACAAGTCTCTTGATGTGTTGACCTCACTGTGTCTCTTCCTGGTTCCTGTGGAAAAGAAATAAATTTTTCACGTTGCTTTTGAATCTTTGACACAAGATACATTTGATCCCCACACCTGACCACATCACGGGCTCGTCGCTATTGTGGCCCCGCCAAACAAACATTTTTAAACCAGAAATCGATGCAAAAATAGGATCGAAATGAAAACTCCTTCTTTATCAGTTACCACCCCCTCCCCCCCTTTCACTGCGCAAAGGTCTTTCCGGGACCAGCGAGTTATTGGCTCGATCCGAAACGTGATGCTTCAACGTCAGTTCTCTTATGAGGATTCTCCCCCCTCCTCCTCCTTTAGTGACTCTGCCCCCAGAAGAACGTCAATCGTAGCAGCAGTAGCATCAGCAGTAGCTCCTCCAACCAGCAGCAGCATTCCCGGGCATCTCGAGGGGCACGACAGCCGGTACGCCTCGATCCCGCAAATGGAGATGACCAAGCTCCCTCGGGGTGGAATTATTTTGCAGTCGAAGGCACTCAATGGTCCGATTCAGTTTGGCATCCCTCCCGAAACTATTAAAGACAGCATGACAATGGGTTTGCCAGTTCCAGGTGAGAAATATTTTTTGTCCTTGTCTTCCAGCTCCCGCTCTTCATTATTTATTTCCCTTTCCTTTCTCACCCTCTTTTGCCCCAACCCAACACACAGAATTTTACATTGTTCCAGTTGAACGATTCTGCCGCGACCTCGGCCCCGCTCTTGGTGTGAACCTCGCCGAATTCGAGTTTCCAGCTTACTTCAACTTTTTCTGCCGATCCAAATCCTGCACCCTCATAGTTGACTCCATAGCTTGCGAGTCAGAGATCCGGTCGGTCTTCAACGAGACCTTGTACGGTCCTTCCCAGTTCCGGGGCAAGAATGGTCACAGCAACCTACCTGCCCAGACGTCAAATCCGGCTGACTTCCACCCGTCGGTGCCGCTCTCTTCGCGTCCCGATTTTTCGAAGGAGTTTGCCTACTTCCGGCTCCTGCCGGGCAAAACTCTCGACAATATCAATTCCGAGGAGCACGAGATTCGGGTCGACTCGATGCTGAGGTTCTGCCACTTCAAGAATCTGGACGATCATTCGACCGACTTGGGCGGCGTGGGCGACGTTGACGACCCCCTGGGCGGCGTTGACGAGCTGGAGCTCGAGCTTGAGGAGGAGAAAAAAACTCCTCCACCGTCCTCACCCTACTTACTGCAACGCCAAAACGCCAAGAGGAACCTCTCAATCAAACAAGAGTCATTGCCCAGAAGCAACTCGGCTCCCGATCTTGCCGAGCTCGCCGTCTTGGCCCAACACCAACACCAACACCAACACCAACAGCAACAGCAACAAGGGAGGAAGAGCAGCAAGAATCACAGTGACTTGGAGAACAGCGACATCGACATCGAAAACCCAGAGTCAAGGTCGAGCTTTGCCTCCACCACCTCCTCGGATAGTGATCCGAACTCGTTGGTGAGCAGCTTCGACGGGCTGGTTAGCGTCGTTCTTCCCACGCCGGCAAGCGATCCGAATAAGGCTAGGGTGGAGATTTTCCGAATGACGGGAGGGACGGAGTATGTTTTGCACGATATTAACGACGAGGGAATCATCGTTGGTAAGGCGCAGATCAGCGGGCATTTGAGCATCCCGAAGAGCCTGCTGCTAGGTGGCTTCGATGATGCGGAGGAGCAATCCGGTTCTCCGGAGTCCTGGCGAGACAGCATCTCCTCCTCCGGATCCACCAACTTCTCCTCAACCCGCTTCCACCCCCCAACTTTCGGAATCACAACTTTGGGAAACTCCCACGGTTTCGACAAAACCGGCTCTACATCCGGCTACGTGCTGTGGATAAACGGCGTAGGAATAATGATCGATCCCCCTCCCTACGCAAGGTGAGCGAGCGGAACGGGGGGGGGTTGATGAAGACGAGCATACGAGCGAGAGCCACTACTAAACTAAACATTATATCATTTTTTTGGGCGCAGCGCCACGCTCGAAAGATCTGGAATCTCCCCCAAGTCCATCGCGGGGATAATCATCACGCACTGCCACGCCGACCACGACGCGGGGGCGTTCCAGAGAGTGTTGCAAGGGAGGCGGATTTTCGTCATCACCACCCCGACAATCTACACGAGCTTTCTGAAGAAGTACTCGGCGCTGAGCCTCATCAGCATTGAGATCCTGAGGAGAAGCCACCGGTTCAGGAGGTGAGCGAGTGGATGGTGCGTCACTAACATTATGCGTTACTAACATTACGCAACATTACGCAGCGCAATTATTGGGGAGCCCCTCCAGATCTTGGGGGGCACGTTCAGCTTCTTTTACAGTCTGCACACGATTCCCTGCATTGGGTTTAGGGTCGAGTGGGGGGAGAAGAGTATTGTGTTTAGCGGCGACCACCTCAACGACCCTGCCAAGATCTCCATGCTGATTGACAACGGGCTGATGAGTCCCGCGCGCGGCCTCGCACTTAACAAAATGCCCCTCCAAGAGACCAATTTGCTCCTCCACGAGACAGGCGTCCCCCCAATTCACACCCCGCTCTCCGTCCTCGAGGCCCTCCCCCCCTCCGTCCTCTCTCGAATGTACGTCGTGCACACGTCTGCCCTCGCCGACAACTGCTCCCTCCGAGTTGCACCAACCGGCACGGCTGGAACGCTCGTCGTCGTCGACAACGATCGCAAGAGGTGAGCGAGCGAAGCGAGCGAGCTTTAAGGAAGACGAGCATGCATGCGAGCCACTTGTAGAACTAACGTTAATATTATTCCACTCAATTCGCTTGGCACCTTCTTCGCTCGGTGCAGCCGAAAGCACCCCTCCACGGAGACGGACACTTGGTTCCTCCTCTCCCTCCTCTCGTCCGTTCCGTTCGTAACCGATCTCGACTTTACCTCGACGACCGAGCTTTTTGGTTTGGTCAAAATTGAGGTTTTTGAGAAGGGCGAAAAGGTGAGCGAGCGAATCGAGCGAGCTTTGAGGAAGACGAGCATGCAAGCCACTTGTAGTATCCCGCGAAATGGCTAGAGACGGCAAAAATCCACCACTAAAACTAACCCACTCAATTCGTTTGGCTCGCTCGTTTTGCTCTTGCTTCATTAAATGCGCCTCGCTTCGCTCGGCGCAGATCATGCTCAAGGAGGACCGCGATCGATTCATTTGCATGGTCTTTGAGGGGACTTTTCGCGCTGGGAAGGCGTCTTTCCAGCAGTGGCACGGTGGGGACTGGAGTGGCCCGGGCTTCTTCCAGCCGGATGAGAAATACTCGTTTTGCGATGTTGAGGAAGAGGAGGAGGGGGGTGATTGTGGTGGTGATGGTGGTGGTGACGAAAACGAAAACGAGGACGAGGACGTATTTAGCTGTAGCACCGGCGGAACAAAGGTGATCAAAATCCTCGTCACGGACTTTGTTAACGTGCTGAATAATGGTAGTGCCCTGTACCGGCGCTTTCTCGCCAGGCAGAAGGACGGGCTGGCAACAATCGCCTCTGAGCTGATCGAAACGAACGCCGTTTTGAAGAAGCTCAATTCCGTCAACAAAATGCATTGGGGGGCAATTGCCCAGGGGCCGGTTACGTTCAAGCCCGGGGAGGTTGTTTGGAAGTACGGCGACGTTGCGGACAGGGGCTACATGTTAGTTAGTGGGTCGGCCGTGTTTGAGTTGAACATGAGCGAAAATATGAAAAAGAAGAAGAATTTGAAATTGGAAATGTTGAAAATGAAGAGCCAATCAACAGCATCGGCACCAATCCTCAAGCAACACAACAGTAGGTCCAACTCTTTGCAGGAATTCAAGGGTCTCAGCAAATCGGATTCAACAATCACGGGGGGAGGCATTCGCCTAGCAAACAGGAAAATCGAAGTGAAACGATTCGTTTTCGGCAAAGGAACCTTGTTGCTCGACGTTGAAAAGATGTGCATGACGAGATGTGGAGGGAGTGAGGAAAACTTCGGAAACACATGCGTCGAAGGACCAAAGCACGACGCGTCGCAGGAGCACGACTCCACGTGCGTGTCGCCGGACGGCTGCGTTTGCTTAGTTTTTAGCAAGGTAGATTTGGTGGATTTTCTGGACAAAAATCAGGGGCTGCTGCTTAATTTTCTGGGCTTAAAAGTAATCATTTAAAAACTATTTTATCTAACCAATTAAACTTCATTCATCAAATTGCTTTCTAGCTTCGTCCAAAATTCTCATACAGGTGAGAGTTTCATTCAACGTGTAGTCGTCGCTCTCCAGCTTACCCTCGCTAATGTATTTGCTGATTGCGATGGCTTCATAGAGCAAGCCTGTCGAGTTTGGATAGTAGTAGCCGCCAGCTTGGTAAATTTCATCTGACTGGGGTGGGAGCTCGAACTCAAATGTCTCCTCGCTCCCCTTCTCCCCTCGTCCTGGGTTCTTTTCGCGAACAGTCACACGAGTCGGGCAGTGTGCCGGACTGTGAATGACCATGCGACCGCCGGTGAGAGTGATTCGTGTTTCCTCCACGCTTTCGCCAAGCATGCCGAAGCTGCGCCGAGCGAAGGGAGGCGCATTTTCAACGAAGCACGAGAGTAAGAGTGGGTTAGTCGCCTCGCCTCGCCTCGCCTCGCACTCTTCTATCACACTTTCTGTCACGAGGCTCGCTCGCTTCGCTCGCTCACCTGCAGGTCGCAGTCCCGCCCATTGCCGCAACGTCGAGCTTCCCCTCGTCCGCAAAACCCGTTCCTTGGAATTTAAGGGATACCGAGCCCTGCATGTCCACGCCCGTTTGCTCGTCGACTAAGCCTGTGGCTGCAATTTTCTTGACAGGGCGATTTGGGAAACACATTAGGGCCGCGGCAACTGGGTAAGGCGCCACGTACATGCACGCTCCTCCCGCAAGCTTCTTGCTGTAGAGGGGTGACGTTGGGTAGATTTCTGAATCAGCTGAGTTGAAGTGGAAATCGGAGTCAACGCTGACGACAGAGCCCAGCAATTTGCTGTTAATGATTTCGCGAACCTTAACGACAGCCGGGAAGTACCTCGTCCACATTCCTTCCGCGCAGAAGAGTTGCTTCGCTCGCGCGAGATCAACGATTTCCTGCGCCTCTGCGTGTGAGCACGCAAAAGGCTTCTCAAGGAGGATGTGCTTGTTGGCATTCAGGCACTTCTTTGCTATTTCGAGCCTGAAGATGTGCACGTTGGCAACGTAGATTATTTGAACCGATGGATCAGCAAGCAGCTCGTCATAGGATCCGTAGTGAGTGGGAATGTGGTGCTTTGTTGCGAAGGAGTTTGCGGTGTCGAGAGATCTAGTGGCCACCGCAGCCACAGCAAGGCTAGGAACTAGCTTGAGAGTCTGGACGAAATCGTTGGCAATTCGACCCCCGCCCAGGATCCCAAACACGAGGGGTGGACACGAGTCTACGAGGCGTTCCAAATTCCTGGCAGCGGACATTCTCTACACAAAATTTATTATTACGTATATCTCCCTTGTGTCCAGTGTGTTGGTGGCACCTATATGTGTGAATTTGTTGCGAATTAAAAAATTGATCGTAAAAATTAAGGAGGAAACGAGTTGTTGTAGCATGTCCCATCCTATGCCGCTTTCCCCTGATGCGTGGGCCGAAACCAAGCGACTGAAAAAAATACTCCTAGGACATCCTTCGAAGCATCGAACACACTCACATTTAAAAACCCAACCCAAGTCACCAGCCCAGGCCCCAAAGTATCATAAATTGTCTGTACAGCTCGCAACGACTGCCAACGTTATGCTTGCCGTCACCCAGAGCCATGCAAGTCGCGTCTTGCAATTTCTTCGAGATGGAGTTGGCATCCCTGCTCACGTTTTTGTTGGGGTGGAAACTGGGGCAGACCACTACGCCCGAGGGCAGAAGGGTGGCAACGTTGCAGTGCTACTTCACGCTACCAATAACAACGGTGAAGAGCTCGTGCGCATATTGTCCAATTTGGAGGTACTGACCTGTGCGGTTGTCAAGGCCTACGTTATCGATAAAAATGCGCCCACAACATTAGAAGGTTCCGCAGCTCAAATTAGTTCTTTGCTGAAAGCAAAAGCGATTCCTCCCAGCGCCGCCATTCGAGTCCAGACTTTTCCCCCGTCTCTCCTCCCAACTTTCCTTCCCCAACTTGAGACTACAAATACAAAGCTGAACCTGAACCCACACTTCGTGGCAGACGGCCTCGTTATCTCACTCGTACAAATTCCTGGATTGGGCGGGTACCGAGTTTCTGTTGCCGACGCGTTCGAGAGGTGAGCGTAGCGAGCGAGCCTTTAGGACTCGAGCGATGAAGTGCGCGAAATGGCTACAGACGGCTACATTCACTACTAAACTAGCACCACCCAATTCGTTTGGCTCGCTCGGCGCAGCACGTGCAGCATGCGCACCTCGCGATCGAATAGTGAATCGTCCGTGTCGAGAGCCTATTTCAAGCTCCAGGAAGTTTTACTCCGAACACAGAGCCAGCAGGAAGTGAGCGAGCGAAGCGAGCGAGCCTTTTGGAGGACGAGCATGCGAGCCAGCGAGCAGCAAGCGAAGCGAAGCGACGATGAAGTGCGCGAAATGGCTACAGACGGCTACATCCACTACTAAGCTAACCCACCTAATTCGTTTGGCTCGCTCGTTTCGCTCGTCCTTCATTAAACATGCCCACAATCTCGCCTTCGCTCGGCGCAGAGTGAAAGGATTTGTTTCGAAGGGGCGGTGGCGATGGACGTTGGATCGGCGCCGGGCGGTTGGACCAAACTCTTGGCGGTGGACAAGCACTGCGCGAAGGTTTTTAGCGTCGATCCAGCTGATCTTGATCCTAGCGTAGCAAAACTAGAAAACGTTTTCCACCTGCGATCAAAGATCCAAGATAGTTTGGCAACAATTTCAAGTGAGCTTGGACTTGGCAAAGAGCTGGACGTTTTGGTGAGTGATATGTGCCCACATAATTCGAGCGAGTTGGTTGATGTTTTGAGGCTTCTTATGGGAGCAACGCCCCGGTTGATACGGAGGGGGGCGTTAGTGGTTTTCACTTTTAAGGCGCTGACGGGATGTTCAGAGGCTACGTGGGATTTGCTTGCGAGAGAGTTTGTCGAAGAGATTGAGAAGGAGGGCTGGCTGCAGGAGGAGAAGACGAGGGTCCTCCACTTGATGGCAAATAGAGCTCGGGAGCGGACTTTGGTTGGTTATTGCGCTTAGGAAGGCGTAAAATTAGTTTTGGAGTATTTCTTGCTACTTTCTAATTGCTACTTGCTCACGATCTAACTATCTTCGGGCAGCGTTGTTCACACTGCTGGAGAAAAACGCTCCGTCCGAGCGCGTCGCTTGTTTATTGATGCTCAAGTGGGCGTCGCGCGAAACTATGCGCTCTATAATCTCACCACTGCCTTTCACCAAACGATACCGGCCACTCGCTTCGTCAAAAACTTCACGCACGACGGACTGTTGGGCATCGTAGAATTCCTTTGTCATCATTGTCAATATTCTCTTCTTTGGTGGAGGCTCTATTGGGGAAGGTGGTGGTGATGGTTCTGGTGAAAGTAGTGCTTGTGCTTGTGCTGAAGCTGGTGGTTCTTCTTCGTTTGAGGAGGAGGAGGAGGAGGAAGTGTGGCTTTTCTTGTGTTTATGTTTGTGCTTGTGCTTGTGCTTGTGCTTGTGCTTCTTATGCTTCTTGTCCTTGTGATTGTATTTTGTCGATTTCTTTTTACTCTTCGCAGCCTTTTTCTTCGAGCTGTCATCGCCACCCATGAGAGGTGAACACCACGCGTACGATAATCTACTTGTTATCGGTGCAAAATTTTATAAAAGTCGAGTGAATTTTACAGGGGAAAAGCTTCCATTCATCATGTCGCAGGAGATTTTGCAGCCGAATGCTCCGTCCTCCCAAGCCTCAACGAACTCCAGCAACAACGAACTTCTGCTTTCAAGCGTGAAGAGTGCAGTTTTGCTTGCCACCAGCACTCCCGATTTTGGGGAAGTCCCTTACCCCTCCTTCACCCCAACTCCTCTTCAGCTGCATACTATAAAAAGTGCCAAAAATAGCAACCACAACTACTACAACAACAACCACAAAAAAAACAACAACATTACCGCAAACACAAATTCAATCCAATCATCATCGGCTCCGCCTTCCCCAAGTACCTCCGATGATGCCTGCTCTTTAAACTCCACAACAGCTGTTCACTCCTCTCATTCCCCCCTGGCTGAATCTCCTCCTCAATCGCCCCCCCCCCCAATCATACCAATTTCCCCCAACAGTTACCCAAATTATGCCTCACATCCCCCTCCTACTACCCAGAAAGTCCCATTCTTCACTTACACCGATCCGCACAGTCAGTCTGTGACGGTCGAGAGCACGGTTGATGCTTGCGACGTGACCGCGCGGATTCGAATTCTCCAATCAAATTGGCGCGAGGATCTGTCCAAAAGTGTTTTAGAGGCTTCCGGCGCCGGCAGCAGCAGCACCTGCTACAACAACAACAATGGCTACAGTGGCTACAATGGCTACAGCGACGGTCCTGACACCCCCCGAAGTGACGCCTACGACAGTCCTGACACTCAGCCTCAGCCTCAGCCCCGTCACTTCGGGGGTGGCAGGGGGCAGAATTTCGACGGATTGAAGAGTAGGTTCAACAAAAACACCCAGCACAACGTTGCCAGGCCGGTGAGGAGAACTGACCAGACGAGCTTCATGGTGGTGGAGAGCGATGGGAACAATGACAACAACACCCACACCCACGAAATTGATTTCACCGAACGTGATATTAGGCAATTTGGCGAAAGCGTTGCCATTATTCAGTCAGCATCGAACTGCCAAAACAATAATCCACACGGGAAAAGCTGCGTATTCGAGGACTACGATGGAATCGAGTGGAGGATAATTGTCTTCCCGATGGGATCGGGAGTAAACAAACACTCTGGGCAAAGAATGAGCTACTACTTGGAGCTTGTGACGCCCCCGAATAAGATGAAAAAAATTTCGAGGAATTTGACATTCAGCGTAAACATCATCAACCAACAGGACCCAACTCTCTCCTACGTAGACAACGAAGAGACGGTTTACGACGGTGCACAACCAAATGGACCTCTTAGCAAGAATTTCAACGACTTCACTTACACACCCGGACCAGGACAGTGCAATGACTATGGTCGCGAAATGTCCATGCTTTCCCATAACCTCTTCACTCAACCCGGATATGTCGATGAGGACGGTTTCGTTGAAATCAAGCTCAACATCCAAATTATACCGCTTGAGATGGACCCGCTCCAGAAGCAGTTCTACGACTCGAAGGTGAGCGAGCGAGTAGCCTTGTTGAAGTGGAATTAAACTAACCCACTCTTTCGCTCGGCGCAGCTTACGACAGGCATGATTGGGATTCAGAACCAGGGAGCGACCTGCTACATGAACTCCCTTCTCCAGGTGTTCTTTCACCTTAAAAGTTTCCGAAGGGCGGTCTACAACGCTTGTTTGCCGTCGTTTGCGGCTGTTGATGTGAATGTGAATGATGATGAGGTTGGGATTGGGTTTGAGACTGGGGCTGCGGACTCGGCAACGAAGAAGCTGAAGGGGGGGGATGGGGGGGCGGTGGTGACGGCCTCAACGGTCAATTCACGATCTACCACGCCCGTGCCCAAAAGTGACATTTCGATGGCTTTGGCCAAAACCTTTTACAGGTTGCAGACATGCAGCAGGGCGATCAGCTCGAAGACTTTGACTGACTCATTCGGCTGGGACAGGCGAGATGCGTACACGCAGCACGATGTTCAGGAGTTGTCTAGGGTCCTGCTTGACAAGCTCGAATCGCGTTTTGACAAGACCAAGTTGAAGGGATTCGTCAACGAGCTCTTCGAGGGAGGTGAGTGAGCGAGCCGCGAGCGAGCAACACCATATGCCATAAACCATACACCATACACCATACACCATACACGAGTTGTGACTAGCTCGTTCCACTCACCACTACTAAACTATCCCACTGCTCTGCTCGGCGCAGTTGCGGTCTCCTACATAAAGTGCAAGAACGTCACATACGAGAGTAGCAGGAAGGAGACTTTTATGGACATTCAGGTTGACGTCAGTGGGTGCAAGGATTTGAGCTCCAGCCTGTCCAAGTACATTGAGAAGGAGACCTTGGACGGCGAGAACCAGTACGACGCGAGTGATGGGGGGTTTGGAAAGCAGGACGCCGAGAAGGGCATTATATTCGAAAAGTTTCCGCCTGTTTTGAACGTTCACTTGAAGAGGTTTGAGTTTAATCTGGAGAAGATGGCCATGGTCAAGGTGAATGACAAGTTCGAATTCCCTCTCGTCCTTGAAATGGCGCAATTCTTAAAAGGTGAGTGGGGGCACGAGCGGAGCGAAGCGGAGCTCAAAACCTCTGCCAAGAAGATGTGTGTTGCTTTTGCGCTCAGCTTCGTTTCGTTGCAGTCCATTTCGCTTCGCACAATGCCGCTGCCTAGAAGATGTGTGGCCACTCGCCACTCGCCCCACACTCTCTACTAATAGCTCAGCTCGGCACAGATCCAATCCCCGACCAGGAGTACCACCTCCACAGCGTGCTGCTGCACTCTGGCGACGTGAACTCTGGGCACTACTACGTGTACATCCGCCCAGAGGTTATTGATCCGAAAACGAACAAGGAGAATTTGACCAACGCAAGTTGGTACAAGTTTGACGATGAGATAGTGACGAAAGTTAGCCAGCAAAGCATGTTCTACGACTGCTACGGCCAGAATGACGTGCTCGGAAGCTACAACCAAACGATCACTACGAACTGCAGTGCGTACATGCTCGTTTACGTGAGGAGAATTGAGCTCGGGAAAGTGATGGGCGTTGAGAATTTGGAAATGGAAACCGGCGAGAAATCGGAGAGGGTTAACGAGGTCCACGTGGACGGAAACACCACCACCACAATCACCACCATGGACATGGACATGGACATGGACAGTGACTCCACCCCAGTTGCAACCCCGACCCCAACCGCTGACGACATTCCTCCAGAATTTCTCGAATTCCTGAGCTCCGAGAAAACAAAACGAAATCAACTCAAAGAAGAGCAGGAGGAAAGGTGAGCGGGGGGGGATTGAAAAACCAAACAGTATGATATATATACACTGCTTAGCCTTCTTACTAACAACAATTTTATTTTGCTCCGGCGCAGCAACAACCTCGTCACCGTGAAAGTTGTCACCGACAAGGTGAGTGAGGGAGCGAGCCTTGAGGACGAGCATACGAGCCTAAACTAAACTAAACCTAAACCAACCAAAACTTACTTCGCACCATCTTCGCTCGGCGCCGGCGCAGCACATCTTCGACATGGATGCGATTCCCGGCGCTTACATTGTCGACAATTACGGCGTCACCAAAACCAATGCCGCAGAGCACATAGCCGATTTTTCTCAAACCGAAATTTCCAGAAAGGTGAGCGAGATTCTCGCGCAAGAATCCCGCGAAATGGCTACAGACATAAATGGCTATATCGAATACTCAATCCCTAACCCTATGCCTAATTCGTTTAACCTCACTTTAATCGTTTCGCGCAGAACTATATTGAAATTTCGATCAGCAAGCAGGCCAAGGTGTTGGAGATTTTGAAGGCGTTGGCAAGGTGTGAAGAGCTTGGGGGGTCGGTGCCTATCCACAGGATGCGTTTGTGGGTTTGTGGAAGCGAATCGACTTTCAGTGTGACAAAGAACATTTGCGTTCGGGAGGTGAGTCACACTCAGTCAAGCCAAAACTATCAAAACTAACATTACTCCACTCTTTCGGCGCAGGAGCTCAACAAAACGATCGAATCGATCCACTACCAGAACAACTGTTCCCTCAACTTTTATTTGGAAGTGGTCACCCCCTCCACGATCCAACATTTCACCCAAGACACCGTCCCCTTCGTTAAACCTCTCACCTCCTCCCTTCTCGAATCGGAGTGGACCACCGCGGCTGACTACCCGTCTAGCTTCAGCACGAACAACTCACCGCTGGGGCTCGACCTCCACGACGACGAAGACCTTCTCGAACTTTTCGAGAACCCGGCGGCGGTGGCCGACGTCAAGCTGATTTTCTTCCGGCAGCTCTACTGCTACGACGGCTGCGCAAGCAACTTCGTCTTCAGCGACGATAAAAACGATAATAATCCGCCTCTTCGGTTCATCGGCACGGCGTTTGTGAGGGGTAGAGATGACCTTGAGGGCTGCGGAAAAGAGTTGACGAGACTGCGCGTCGACGCCGCTACGTCGTTCAAGGAAACCGACAAATCCTACGCGATTGACGCGGATTCTCCCGTCATCTTGTTGGAGGCAGTTAGGTACAAAACAGAGTCCAACAAACTGCTCGCTGACGTCAAAACAAACAAATTCAAATTCGCGTTGTCGAACGGAGGTGTTGTGTACATTCAGGCCGAGTCCGAAACGACCCTCCCGGGGTGGAGCATTCAACCGGACATTATGAGAAAAAATATCATGGCAAAGAAAATTTTCAGACAAGAAGAAGAAGGCATTCTCCCCCCCAGCAGGAACCTACTGTTGTGGGTAGTCTTGTGCACCCGGCTCTTTTCCGTGCAGTTGCTGCCGGCGAGCTTCTCAGATTCCCTCTTTCTCAGCGAGAGCGAGAGCGATAAGGGGCCTGCGAAACTTCATCTCTCACGAACAAACCTCTCGTCCTACCCGTACTTGCCCGACGTTATGAAGTGGTTCTACGAGAACTACCTTGGCGGTGACAACGGTGAGCTCGGGGGGAGCACCAACGAAAACGGGGGGGAAATTGAAAGCAATAACATCATGCGGTTGGTTTTCTGCAAGTTCGTCGAGGGCGCTGGCGACGATTACACACCCACCCGGTCGCAAGCGAAGCTGACGATCTTGGGAGGGGACTTGGGGGAGGAGGTTGGGAGGGTACTGAGCATGCAGGAGGGAGGCCTTGGCGACGGATTCGCGCCTCGGGAACCGAAAGATGACGACACCGTTGAGAAATTTCTCGGATTCACGAAACTCATCGTCGGCGAGGATGTTCCTCCACCAGCCTGCAAGGTTTACTGGAAAATCCTGCCCTTCGAAAGCAGCAGCATTCTGATGAACATGAACATGGACAAGGAGAAGGAGAAGAACAAGAACGGGAGCGGGAGCGGAAAGACCGTCGGAGTAGAGTACTTTACGACGTGCAACGAGGTCAACGAGCAGCTGATGAAGCTGTCGGAAGGTCGAAATTGGAAGAAGAGAAACGTCAAGTGCGACTGGCTGGGCCTGAGCAGAAAAATGGTGCTGACGGCCGACGACGGGGTGAAGTGCTCGCTGGCGAGGGACATTGTTTCGGGGTGGAGCGTATGCGATGAAGATGATGACGATGACGATGACGATGATGGCGAGGACAAAATTGAATGCTCGTTCCGGCGCAGGCTTCGGATCATGACCGTGAAGAAGGGGCGGATACTCAACGTGTGGAACTCGAGGGACTTGGGGCCGAGGAAGGAAACGCTGGAGAAGCTCCACGTTAAAATCGCAAGCGAACTCCAGGGGTGCGTCAAGAGAAGCGACAGAAAGGGAAGCGAGGAGCTGGTCTTCAGCGAAGAGGCCAAGCTCTTCGGAAGTTGGAGCAAGAATTTGGTGCTGGCAGTGAGCTTGATCGGAGAGGAGGAGGAGAAGGAGGAGGAGGAGGAGCAGCAACGGCTAAAAGCAAGTGGTGGGGGGGCTGGACTCCGCCCCACGAGCGTTCCGCTTGAGGTGTGCTTCTTCGTCGGGGCGAAGGAATTCTCGGACCGGAAAATTTGCGTTTTTGGGCTGCCGGTTCTTACGTTTTTTAGAATGGGGGAGGGGGTGGAGGATGTTAGGAGGAGGGTGGCGGAGGAGTTGTATGGGAAGGGTGAGGGGGGG
>BRYC01000055.1:63623-88896 GCA_030267985.1 Parmales sp. scaly parma | reverse complement strand
GGGGGGGGGGGGGGGGGGGGGGGAGTAATATAATTTTTTATTGTATAGTGTAATGTAGTGTAGTGTGGAGTGGAGTGGAGTGGAGTGGAGTGGAGTGGAGTGGAGTGGGTTAGAACAACAAAGTAATGGTGTTGCTGGTAGTATATGGTGTTGCTGGCTCGCATTCGCTCGCTCAACTCACCTACTAAGGTATACGCATGACCCATAACAATGCCGTCTTCAGCGTTTTCCGGGTCGTCCTTCCCTTTCCCTGACGAGCAGCACATTATATATTTCTTTTCGTCCATCTCTCGCAATAACGCCCAGAATTCCTCATCGTCAAAACCACCCTCGCAACTCTCAAACTTGACCTTGTGGGGACACCTTGGATCACTCCTGTCCGGCCTCAAACTGCACGTCGTCCACGTGTGCTCGTTGCTGAACTTGACATAGCTCCGCGTGCTGCTCCGAGCGGCCGAGCAAAGCGAGGCAAAGCGGGCATCGAATAAATTGGGTTAGTTTTGTTGTGGCTCGCTTCGCTCGCCGCTCGCTTCGCTCACTCACCTCCAGCCTGTCAAAGTCGACAGCGCCCAAGCTGGATACCCCCCGTCCAAGTTCTCGTAGCTGCCAGTCCACTTGGCAAGAGCCTTCTCGATCAAAAGAGGCCAGATCTCGCCGTCGCTGTTCATGTTCATGAAGAGCGGTTTGGGGAAACCGCCGTCCGCCTTGCAGGGCAACAAATCGTCGACAGTAATGGTCACGAATTTTCCCTTTGCCGCGCCGGACTCAGACTGCAGAGAAATGTCGTACAACCGCAGGCTATAACGGCCAAGGGGGGATGTTTCCTTGGTGACGAAAATCCGCTGGATCAAACCTGGAAACTCCGAAAGCGCGGCTATTGCGGCTACCAGCCAGCAGTCACCTAAACCGCCCTGAGCAACATCGGAGGCTGTCACCCCGTCGTGGAAGAGCATAGTTTTGGAGACGGCGCCCTTCGAGGTCGCGAGCTCGTGAGCACGAAACCACGCATAGTGTTTTCCTGCGGTGGGTTAATGTTAGTTGGGGGCAATCGAATCGATACTGAAAAAGGTGAGGCTCACCTTTGGGATCGGTTTGGTTCACCGAGGTGGATACAGGGGGGAACTTGTAGTCAATGTAGCGGAGGTCTATGCACTTGCAAAGACGGCCATTAATGAACGTGAATATGGAGTTGACTGTTCTGATAACGTATGACCAAATGCAGGCAAAGAAATATACTTGGACAGCCTTCAAAACAAACGTGATTGGGATCAGGAGCAGTCTAAGGAGAATGAAGGTCATGTAGAATATGTCGGAAAGCAAGAAAAATATCGACTTGGGAATGGAGTGAGTTGGGGAGGGGGCGGATTGAGGGGTGGTTGGGGTTGCTGTTGTAGTTGTTGTTGTTGTTGTTGCTGTATTTGCTGGATTTTGAGAGGTTGACATCTTGGATGGGGAATGGGTTTTGAGGTTGTTAAATGGGGTGAGGGGGGGGGGGGGACTTCTTGGGACTTGGGATAAGAGTTAAAAGGGATCAATATATCCAAAATTTTGGAGAGTGTCTGAAAATTTATTTATAGTTTTTACCATGAAAATTCAAATTTAATTATTTTTTATTAAAAAAAAAAGGTGGGATTATCGTCATCACACAGCTTCGAATGTACTTTTTTGCACCTAGGACTGGTAACCATTGTGCCTTTGGGAGGAATGTCACAGCAGTTGATACAATTCAACTCAAACTCACTTTCTTCCCCTGCAAAAGCATACTCGGGGCCTGAAAATCCTGCTGGTTTTTGTTTGAGTAGATCTACTTTAGAAATATCGTAGCATGCTTGAAGATTCAGATCTTCCAATCTTGGAGCCCACAGTTTTAGTCCTCTTAGATCATCGCTACGGTAAAGGTCTAAATTCTTCATGTTGGGGAGGATCAGTCGGTGTGCTGATTTGCTCCCTAAACCCCACAACTTGTAGCTAGTGAAGGTTTCAAGCTTAGGGCTGCGGCTCAGGGAAGGACCAAAGTCAGAGGTGTCTTCTATAGTTACATATTGAAAGTTCATGTGCTGAAGATTGGGGAGTTCAGTGTGAAAGGCGTCCAACGTGGTTGCACAGGGTGACTCTATGGACAAGCTTTCAAGTAGTGGGAAGCAGTCCGCAGTGAAATGAACTGATTGAAAGGCTTGACATTCAGCGGAAAACTTCTTCAACATAGGGAACGTGACTTGAGAGGTATCAATAACTGGAGGGTCACCATCTTCATATTCTGGATAAATCGTAACCTGCTCCAGATTCATCCCTAGTGGGGACACAGATAGTTTCACCAGAGCCTCCTGGGAGAGCGGCACAGTGACGTCTAGCGAGTAAGAGATACCCTCTTCATGCTGTAGAGAGTTGAGAAGGTCATCAAGCTCTGCCAAGGTTTTGACAGCAAGCTTCTTTCTGTTTGGGTTAGGGTTAGGTTCCACAGTCATGCCTAGGGAATTCATCAATTCATCATAGGTGCGCTTCATTGTGTTGTTTGTGCTTATGTAGCTCAGTCAGTAAAGTCTCACGACTTTTAATCTGAGAATAATGAGTAAAAAACACGTCCTTTAAGCTATGCTATAGCATAGCGAGAGGTCGATAATTTATTATCGCACATCGTGCCGGCGGCCCACGTAATTCCGACAAACATATATTTATGATTACCTTCCACAGGGTTGCTCTTCTATGGGCTCACTCTAGCGTATATGCCTCTCATATTTGTCATTATGCTATGAAGCATATGTGACATATATATAACTCACTTAAATCAAAATGTCTTAAAAATGATATCATAACAGTGTTGAATAGTTCAAACATCTCGCACACCCAAGAGTGAGTGGAGTAGAGTGGAGTGAGTGGAGTGGAGTGAGTGGAGTGAGTGGAGTGGAGTGGAGTGAGTGGAGTGGAGTGAGTGGAGTGGAGTGAGTGGAGTGGAGTGGAGTAAGTGGAGTGAGTGAACTGAGTGGAGTGGAATGAAGTGAGACTACCTGAAACTCTCGCACATCATCAACTTGAAGTTCCTCAGACCTTCAATTAAAGCTCAATTTCTCAAAATTCTCGCACCTGACTAGGACTGTGAAGCGTGTCGAGGTGCTGCTAGGCAGTGGAGCGCATAGTAGCCCTCGACGGTGCGACTGGTCACGTTCGAGAACATAAATTCCAGCACGCTACGTGGGATCTTGTTGTCCGAAGATCTGCGCGAACCAACGATGAAGCGAAGCGAAGCGATGCGAAGCGAAGCGAAGTGAAGCGAGCAAGCCTTGAGGAAGACTCGAGCGATGGATCCCGCGAAAAGGCTCCAGACACAATGTTTAAAGACTTTGTGTTTGGAGATAACAAGTTTGGCGGAGGCTGTTCTGGCAAACGCTGGGCCTAAAATGAATGAACAAAGAATTGAGTTTATTATTTGAAGGGATCTTTCTTTTAATTTTTAAGTGTTTATTTGAAAACCTTGGAGTCCTGAATCTTCTTGCCCTCGAGCTCCTCCTCGCTACACCAGTAGTCGCTCACCCTCTTCTTGACCTCCTCAGTGGGGGCCAAATCTCCTCCGGCCAACTTCTCCCAGTTGTACCAGTTGGCGTCGTCATTTGCGCTGATCATGTGGTCAGGGGTTTGCCCCCTGAACAGCCACACCCCGACGATCTCCAAGACCGTCTCCTCAGTTCCGACAACATCCATAACGCCGAACGCCCACTTCCTGATCTCGTCGCTCCTCTGCTGGAACCCGCCAACGGCATTGCTAGTCATGAAGGTCCTTTTATTCTCCTCGTTAAACTTGTAGGTCTGGTGCCAGAGGCTCCACCCCTTCTGGTCGTACATCTCCCAGAACGCCTCCATGCCGGCTTCGTAGGACTTGGCGTTGCTGTACGCCTTCTTCCAAACGTCCCCGTTCATGGGGGAAGGCTCCTCGCGGTCCAGGATTTTGAGGGGGTGCTCGGCCTTCTTGACCGGGGCGGGGGGGGGGGTGTCGGCATCTTCGGCCTCAACCTTCTTCTCCTTTTTCTTCTTCTCGGCCTTGGCAGGTCCCTTGGCAGCAGCCTTGGGGGCACCCTCGGCAGTGAGCTCCTCCTTGGCCAACACAGTCTCTCCCAAAACGGTTTTGAAGTTGGGCTGGTTGACACAAGTGTTGAACCACCTCACCACATTGGTGAAGGGCTTGAGGTAGGCCTTGTCGCACACGAGCTTCATGGGGTAAAGGAGGGCAGACACAATGCAAATGTCAGCAAGGGTGATGGCATCGCCGACCAGGTAGGTCTTGTCGGCAAGGTGGCTGTTGAGGATGGTCAGGGCGGACGCAAGGTCGGCCTTGGCCTTGGTGTAGGAGGCGAGGTTGAAAGGCATGTAGCCAACCACGGGGTAGTACCACATGGAGGCGGGAAGCTCAATCTCGTGGGCGCCAAAGTCAACCCACGAGTCCACCTTGGCCTGATCCACAAAGGTGACTCCGGCGAGCTCAGTGTCCCGGCGGGTCTTGGCCAAGTAACGGGCAATGGCGTTCGACTCGAACAAAACATCACCATTGGCAGTCTGGAGGATTGGGCACTTTCCAAGTGGGGAGAGCAAAGCGGCAGACTCATCAAAGTCCGCTACGTTGATTGCAAGGCCGTTGTACTCAGCAGCAATCAGCGCCTTGAAGGCGCGGAAGTTTCCACTAGTGTTGGGAAGGATTAGGATTGGAATGGGATTAGGATTGGAATGGGATTAGGATTGGAATGGGATGGGCCGGTGATGAGATTGAAGGTTAGCTTTTAATATCCAAGACAATGAATGAAATGAAAGTACTCACGGGAATGTGTATAGGGTAGCCATAAGAATATATTCTCGTGATTTGCAAAAAAATTTGGGTGGATCGGAACGTCGCCGTGATTAAAATGAAAGAACTTTGAGAACATATTGATTTTTTACTTCAAATCCACTCCATTCCTCCTCTCTACCCCACAAACCAACCCAACCCACCCTCATAAAAAATCCTAGCTTCAATTTCTTTCCATGGCATCTGTGATAGATGATCAAATTGCACCTGCAATGTCTCCCTCTCCAGTTCCAAGTTTTCAGCCTCCCCCTCCAAGTTCAACCCCAAACCTCCTGCTCTCCCAAGTGGGCGATATAATTGCCGACATTATACGTCATGAATCCGGCTCTTCCTCCCCGGTCGCAGTGCTTGACTTGGAGGCCAACTCAGAAGTAATATCCTCAACAACAACATCCTCCATTGACCCGGCCAATCCCGCCACCACTAGAACTAGAACTTCCTTCTCCACCCACACATCCGACCATGCTCCACCGAACACCAACCCCATAACCCGCACCCGTCACCATGGGTCCGACAACGACGAGCGAATAACGCGCCGTCTGAAAACCTTCTTCTGCCTAATCACCGGCGTAATAATCCCCACGGCAATCGCTTTGGGTGGAATACTCATCTGGATGATGTTCTCCGCCCGCAGGGACAGGCACCTGTCCTGCGACCAGCCACTATTCTTTTATGCCTACCTCTCCTTGGGAGTTTTTATATATTCCCCACACCACAATACCATGCAAAAAATATTATTCGGTTACGACCCCGTCCACGGTTCGACCCGCCCCCGAAAGGTCCTCATCTTCGAGCGGTGCTACCAGGCATTTTTGGTCACCTATTCAGCCCTCGGCTTCATCTGGGTGTCGAACTCCTCCACCTGCAGCGAGACTGCCCCCAACCTGTTCCATTCGGTTCAGGCCTACGTCGCGGTGCTGTTTCTCCTCCTCTTTTCCATTCTCCTCCCACTCCTCTGCTTGCCCTGCATCTTCGTGTGGCTGATGCGGCAGGGTTTTATGAACTCTCAATACTCCACCAACGTGGGCGTTCCGCCCGGCGTGGTCGACAAGATGAAGGTGATTGCATTCGACGAGCAGTTCGACGACGTCACCTATCCCAAGGAGTGCTGTATTTGCATGATGGAGTTTGAGAGCGGAAACGGAAACGAAGAAAAAGATAAAATCGTCCAGACTCAGTGCTCCCACGTTTTCCACAAGGACTGTGTTCAGTCGTGGTTGGGAAAGAATCAGCTATGTCCGCTCTGTCGAAAAAATTTGTCCACGGAGCAGGTGCAGGAGCAGCCGCCAGAAATAATAACAACAACGACATCCACAGCCACGACAACAATAGTAACGGCGCCAACAGCCGTGGAAGTGATTATTTAAAAAGAAATTAGATGATGAACCTTGATTTGCCTACTCTTCTCTTTTTTTTCTCTGCCTACATTTACGTTATGCGTATGCTTCATTCCCCCTCTTCCCCCTCTTCCCCCTCTTCCCCCTCTTCCCCCTCCTCCTCTCCCTCCCCGTCCTCCTCGCCCTCACCCTCACCCTCCTCTTTCTCCTTCTCCGCCTGCTCCATCTGCTCCAGCATGGCCTTCTCCTCCGCCTCCTCCCTCTCCGCCTGCTCCCGCTCCTCCTTCGTCATCTTCCCCTTCCCCTTCCCCTTACTCTTATCATCCGCCCCCGCCCCAAAATTCTCCAGCACGCTGTATTGCAACTTATTCTGAGTCGCGAGCATCTCGTCCAGAACCACGCAGTCCTCCTCCCCCCGCTCCTTTACCTCTTTGGCGATCATGGAACGGATCGTCACGATTTCGCGCATCATCTTCGTTATTTGCACCTCCTCGTGGCGCTCGTCCACGTACTCGGGGGCGACTATTGTTTCCCTGAGCAGATGCATCTTGGCGATTCTGTGGGTTTGGGTTGGGTTTTGGGTTTTGGGTTTGGGTTTTGGGTTTTGGGGTTGGAGTTGGAATTGGGGTTGGGGTTAGTTTCATTACAATGCTCATCACGCATGCTGTAGTTTTTGACGTGTGGAATAACTTAGAATTGTGTCGGGGGAGACCCCCGAAACCCCCCTTATCCGCTGCGCTCGGCTTTCCGCTCGCAATTCTTTTCACTCACCTACTCGCATTCTCGTCCTCCATCCCCTGCGCCGTCTGTCCAACGTGCTTACAAAACCGCTCCACAATCTTCTCCTCCCTCTTCATTACCTTGGTGTTTTCAATCTGGAACGTCTCCCTCGCCTTCTCAACCTTCCTGGCAATAATTCCGGAGCACTCGTCGATGGCCTTCGGAACAGTTACGTGAACGAAGTGGTGGAGATCCTCCTCCATGTCCTTCATCCGCGCCTCGGGGATGGGAATGTGCGTAGCGTGAAAAATGCTAAAGTCGTCCTCGATCTGCGCCGAGCGAAGCGAGATTGTGCGCATTTTTAATGAAGGACGAGCGAAACGAGAATGAGTGAGCCAAACGAATTGGGTAGAATAATGTTAGCTTAGTATTCGAGCACTTCATTGCGAGTATTCTCGTCTTCATCAAGGCTCGCTCGCTTCGCTCGCTCACCTTCGTTTCTACGGCGTTCACCGCCCTGTCAAGCTTCTCCTTTATTCCCCGCAGCACCTCCTCGTGCTCGACGTCCCTCCTGTCAGTCTCCTCCTTCAGAACGTTCTTGTAGGTCTTTTGCCGCTGCTCGATCGCGTCCATTCGCCTCTTGAACTCTCTGTTGCGCTTCCGAGTCCCTTCCTCGAGGTTCAGAAGCTCGGCGTTCAGGTCGTCTTCCTGGGCGTCCATCGATGGGATTCTCTTTGAGTCGAGGATCTGACGTGGGGGGGCTTTTGTCACAATCTGAGACACGCCCCCGGGGGGGTCAATCCTGAAAATTAAAAAAAAGGAAATTAAAGGGGGTTAGTTGGGAGTCGAGATATCAAAATTTTCGGTGATTGCAGCGAGCTATGTGGAGGAAGTGTGCAGAAGCAAAGGACCTTGGGGGAGGGGTCATGGGAGTTTTGGGGCAGATGGGACAGGGGGGTTGATGGGAGGGAGAGCAGAGGGAGAGCAGAATGTTGCAGATTCAGATGTGAAATCAGATAGGACCTCGGTGGCTCACCTCATGGAACTTGGACCCTTGAAACGCTCAGTCATAGTGTAGTTAACAAAGTACGTGAGGGGTGTACGGGTGTGCTTGTTGGGTGTGTGTGCCCAAATTTTTAGTTGTTAGTTTAGAATACTGAATACTTCAAACCAAAACTTCAAAATAATTTAAGATTATTTGCAACACATGCAGACACAACTCGACACCGCTCGAGTCCGGACCCTGTATATGATATGATAATGGCTTATCAGCACCATGAGTGGCTCAAGAAGCGTGACTGGCCTGCGGTACTAGGAGCCATGTTTGCTTGCGAGAATGTATGAGCATGGACGACTGCCACATCATTGGCTCGCAGCGAAAGCTCAGACACACAGACATGCTCTTGCCTATGTGGGCGTGCAGTCGATTTGCTGGAATCCAGAGGCCCTCACCACACGAGACAATAAAGGCGAAACTCCCCTCGACATTGCCCGTAGGAGTGGAGCCTGTGCTGAGATCATCGGCTTGCTCTCCATCACTCCCGAGGAAGCTCGTTCGTTGAGTTTTAAGGGGATGGCCCACTTGTACGCACCAGTGGCTTATTGGAGGAGTGAGATGGATGGGTGGATCCAATCACGATCGTATGCAGACTGTCACAAGTTCTTCAATGAACACGATGACGAGTTGGTGCGTGAAGTGCTCAAATACAACAATTCTGATCTTCTTCGAGCAGTAGCTGGAGAGAGCCAAGAGTACAGCGACTCCCTCTTGATTCTTGCTCTTAGAATGATCCATCGACACCCACTTTCTCCTAAGGCTTCCGACGTCTATGACCAAATAGCACTCCAGTTTGATGAGTCTTCCAAATTCAATGCGTGCAGCGAGATCCAAAACGTCCTCCGCCTAACCCCCGCCCGCATTTCCACTACCCCCTTCCCCACCCTCCTCCGACAACACCTCCCCAAGCAGTTCGTCGACTCGTCAATCTTCGGCACCTACAACACCGCTTGCACGTTCATCAAGCACATGAAGTACGACAAGGCCGAGCTGGTCGAGATTGAGGCCGTGTTGATTCCACCGACACTCAGGTGCGACGTTTGCAACACCACTACGATAAAAGCTTGCGCACGGTGCAAAACCAGCTACTTCTGCTTCCCCTCCTGCCAAAAAATTGCCTGGAAGAAGCACAAGAAGTCGTGCAAACCCCCAACAACCCCTCCAGCCACCACCGAGGTGGACCTCCGCACGCTCCACAAGGGCGTGCTCCTCCTCAACCGGTGCATCCAGGAGCCTGGAGCTGGAGACAGGCCAACAAGTGTGGTATTAGATTTTTTTATATCACCACGGCGCAAGAATGGAAGGAGAGGAAAATCTATTTAAAATCTCTTGTTCTATCATTTTTGCAGCTAGAATAAAATGTCCACCAGCTCAACCAGCTCGTCGCCAATCTCGTCTTTCTTGGGCGTAGCCACGGCCTCCCGAAACAACTCGAGATGGCTGTAAAACTCTGGCCGAAACGAGTTCGGCGTGACCCCAGAACTGACCGCTCTGTTGTCCATGAACAAATCGTCCGCCACCAACCTCTCCGCCTCGATCTCCCTCTCCCTCTGCTCCTTGATTGCCTCCTCCTCTTTGATATCCAGAACTTCCATTGCCGCATTAAGCCATTCTGGGCTTGGTTTTCTCCCGTACACCCATTGTTTGCACCGCACCAAAACCTCTTTCCCCCCGGCCTCTTCAACGGGGAGTCTCCTCCCCTCTATCAGGAGCCTTTTCTTTGCGTCTGGCAAGGGCACCAGCGCGCATATCACCATTGATCCGGTTTGCAGCACTTCCATGCTTTCCGTTTCCCCAATTGCCTGAACGAAAACTTCGATCGCTCCGAGTTCTTTCATTTTCTGTTGGTTGAGCGAGTTCAACAGCAACGTAGCGAGGGCCTTGCAGCAAGCCTCTGCGCACTTCGCATCCTCCTGCGCCGAAATATAATATAATGTTAGTTTTGCTTCGTTCCCACAACCCCCCTCCACTCATCCGCTCACCTGCTCCTCCTCGCTCGCTCCTCCGTTCCCTCGTCCAATCGCAACTTCCAATAAAGCCTTGATCGCCCCCGCGTCTCCCATCCTTGTCTTGTTTATGAAACTCTTGAACGCCATGCTCGCGCAGGCCATAGCCGCCGCTGTCAGAACTCTCACGTCATTACTGAGCTCAAGCGTTTTGACCGCCAATTCTATCGCCCCGGTGCTTCCAACGTGAGTTTGGTTCGATTCGTTATTTGCCAAATTGCAGTACGCCATCATTGCCGCCTCCCCGACGTCTGGAAACTTGTCGCCCCCGCTCTTTTTAATGCTGGTGCTGAGTGCTTCGTCGCAGTGAGCTGCTAAGCAGGAAAGCGCCGTGTAGACGTTGTTGAAGGCAAGGTTGCAAATTAGCTTGGAAGCGGAAGCAAGCACGTACGCATCTGTCCAATTCTCGCAAATGTATTCTATCGCGTTCATTACGTCGAGCTCGACAATAAGGTTTCTATTCGCATCACTCCCCTCCGCGCAATTGCACAGCCCGCAAAACGCCGACCCAAGAGCTGCGTCGTCGACCCTGCGCCGAGCGAGGCGAGGCGAGGCGCATTTTTAATGGAGCAGGGGGGAGGCGAGCGAGCCAAATGAATTGAATGGAACAAAGTTAGCTCAGTAGTGGATGTACCGTCTGTAACCAGGCGCATCTTTTTGTGCGAAGGGGTTGTTCAGGGACGGTCCAAAACACGCCATGTACACGTCAACGCTTCGCTCACAGCTAGCTTCGCTCGCAAGGCTCGCTCGCTCACCTGTAGTTATCTGGCCCAACACTTTTCACAATGTTCACCAACGCCTTTATGGCCCCCTTCCCAGCCATGTACGTCTTGTTAGTTGGCAGCATGGCAACGCTGGCTAGAACCTTACAGCACTGGGTAACGATTGGCGCGTTGGGATTGTTATTCACCAACTTGACGCAGTTTTCGATGCCTCCGCTCAAGGCGATGGGTTTTTTCGTTTCTACGTGCGTGGACAGGTTGGTGAGCGCCATTGAAGCTGGTCCGACAACGCAGTCGTTGTCAACCGTGAGCATCGAGGATAGAAACTCGGGGGTCCCTGAATCGAGTTGTTTTTGCACCGGGCAAACATCCGCAGCTATGGCCATGTTCAAGCAGAACCGAATGTAGGCGAAGTCGACTTCATCGGCCTAAGGATGGATGGGGATATATGGGGTGTTAGAGGGGGGGGGGGTGGCCAACGGCCAACGCAAAACGTACCTTGGTGTTCTTCTTGTCCTGAGGGGTGAACATTGCCATCCACTTGGCTAAATTCAATTTCTCCTTGCGCTCGTTGTTTCGCTCAGCTGTGGCTTGGTCAACTCTCGCCTTTGTAGTGTTCTGCTTCCATATCAAGAGACTGGTCAAATTCTTCTCCATCATGTCGCAGTCGTCACTAAGCTGGACGAGGGCTTCATCAAAAGTGTCTCGAAGCTCAGAAACCTGGAGAGAACAAGCTTGGTCGAATTCACGAAAACAAATTTCTAGGAACTCCTTGGGCTTCTTGTTCTGCATACGGGCAAGCTTCTTTCCGACCTCCTCTGCGACTGTAAGCTTGCGGGCAGCAGGAACGAACTTCTTCGTAACAGAGTACCGGCGAGTTGCTGTTGCAGGCTCCTCCTCTATCAATTTCGATGTCTCGTGTTTAGAGTCCATGGATAAAGGGGGGGGTTCGGATGGATTGGAGTTGGGTGATAACAAGTACAAAAAAACTTTTAAATTTAAATCTATATCTTTTAAGGATAAAGCACCATGAGCCTCCCGCACCACTATGTCCAAGCATTTTATAAGTTGCTATCTCTGACGAATGAATTCGAAGTCTGGTTCCCAATTGTGGGCTCCTGCTTCTTTTCAACACTCTTTCTTTTGAGGTCTTCACAGGCCACTCCCAAGGGAAGCCACCCCTTCACGAAGTGGTTGCTTGGATTTATGTCTGCCAACTTCTTGTATCTGACATCGATCAACATCTGCGATAGAATCTATTTGGCGAGGGATGACTACTCCAAACAAAGGCCATTGGCTGATCTGGGGTATTTTTTAATCCCAATGGATGCGAGGTTCCAGGTGAGTGAGCGAAGCAAGCGAGCCTTTTTGAAGACGAGAGCACACTCTCTCTCTCGCGTTGAATCTCGCGAAATGGCTAATGGTTAAATCCACTACTAAGCTAACCCACCCAATTCGTTTGCTCACTCGTTTCACTCGGTCCTCCATTAAAAATGCGCCTCGCTTCGCTCCGCGAAGCTCTTCACGGACTTTTTTGCCGCGGCGTCGATCTTTGTGATCTGCACAAGCTTGATACTGGCTCGAGACATGAAAAATGTGACGGTGGGACTGCGTGACATCACGATTGGAAAGATAGTGTCGATGACTTGCCACTGTTCCACCCAACTCCCGGACAGTCGCGAACCGGGATTTGTCAACGGATTCCCGCTACTGGGTTACCAAGGGTTGACCGACCGGATCATGAGCAACCACATCTTTGAGTTCGGCACAGCGTTGCATATTGCGACCATGTACTTTCCCAAAAAGGTGAGCGAGCGAAGCGAGCGAGCCTTGATGAAGACGAGAATACTCGCGATGAATCCCGCGAAATGGCTACAGACATAATGGCTACATCCACTACAAAACTAACATTATTCCACTCAATTCGTTTGACTCGCATAACTCGTTTTGCTCTTGCTTCATTAAAAATGCGCACAATCTCGCTTCGCTCGGCGCAGTTTCCAACGTTTTTGAGGATAGTGATCTTGGCAATGTACACGCTCGCCATGGTCAGCTCTCGAGGGCATTACACAGTAGACTGCGTATTGGCGTGGTGGACATTAGCAGCAACTGGGAGGCTGGGGATGGACACAAAGGTTTTCAAAGTGATGAGAATCGGGGAAAATGCAAGGGGCAAGGGGAAGACTGAGGTGCCACTAACTACAGAGGAGAAACTGGCAAGGGCATTTCTTGGTTTCATTTTTGCCTGCAGCTGCTGCAGCGTGTGGTAAAGCATGGAAAATATGATGTTGGTGTCAATTTACAATTTTCAATTCACGTTGATTTCCACCCCCTTAATCCCGCTTGCTCTAATCCCGGTCAACAATGAGTCTAGCTCGCTCCTGAACCTCCTGATCTGCCTGTTTTTATCGTCGATTTCCTCCTCGTGGAGTTTCGTCAGTTGCCGGGCCTCCGTCCTTGCCGTTTCTCGCACCCTTTTGATCACCTCTTGCATCTCTCCCTCTCGTTCATCTCCCCGCCTCTCCAGCATCTCCACCTGCGCCGAGCGAAGCGAGGTGAGTTTTTACGAAGCACGAAAGCAGCGAGCGAGCCAAACGAATTGAGTGGAAATAATGTTAGTTTAGTAGTGGATGTAGCCATTATGTCTGCAGCCATTTCGCAAAATCCATCGCGAGTGTTCTCGTCTTCATCAAGACTCGGTCGCTTCGCCTCGTTCACCTGCTTACTAATTACCGCGTACTGAGCAACGTTTGCCTGCGACACCGACGAGTGTGTCGCGACGCTCAGCCTCTGCTGCAGCTGCATGTTCTCGGTCATCTGCGCTTGGTGCTGATTTCTGGCCGCGGTCAGTTCGTTCCGCACCGTTTGGAGGGTAATTTGGAGGTTGGTCATTTCCGACGCAACCTGAGAGGAAGAAGCAGTCCGTTGCTTGTTTAGCTCGACTTGGAAGCTCGACATCGCGTTGTTGGCGGTCACGATTTGACGCTGAAGGTCGGAAATTCTTCGTTCGTATTGTGCCTTGAGTATTTCCAACGTGGAGTTGTCGGTGGTGACGGATTGCGGGAGTTGAGGAGGGGGTGGGGGGAGGGTGTGGAGTTGTTGCTGTGTCTGCTGCTGTTGCGCCGAGGTCTGCTGCTGTTGCGCCGAGCGAAAAAGGTGCGAAAACGAATTGAGTCGAATTGAGTGGAATAATGTTAGTTTAGTAGTGGCTAGTATTCCCGTCTTCCACAAGGCTCGCTCGGTTCGCTCGCTCACCTGTTGCTGTGCAACTCTCGTTTCTGCCCCGGCCAAGCTGCTGGTCAAGTCCTTAACTTGCCTCTCCAGGAAAACGTTCATCTGCTCGAGTTGGCCAATCTTGGCTACGTTTACTGCCGTTGCCGCTGCCTCGCCGTTGCTACTGCGCACTGAGCTATTATTATCGGCCCCCTTCCCCTTCTTCACACTGCTCAAGGTCTCCAAGGTCAGAATCATTTCTTTCTGCTTCGACACCAAACCCTCAAGCTCTCTGACCCTCTCAACCGCGTTGTTCTTGTCAACTTTGATGGGGTTACTCTTCGATACGTTGCTCGCCCCCCTCTTCGCCGCATGCAGGGCGGCTGTGTGTTTTTTCTCGGCGTCGGCGATTTTCTTGTTGTAAAAAGCGCGAAGCTTCTCAACGTCACCGCCGGTGCCAGTAGTGCCGGTGCCCGTCGACGACTTGTCCACGGACGAGCTCACACCACCACCCGAGCCCATTTTCCTCTTGAGTGAGCTCAACTCTCCCTCCAAGCCCAGCTTCACTCTCTCGAACTGCTGCCTCAAGCTCCTCAGCCGTTTCTCTCCGTCCGCCTCAGTCTGCGCCAGCTCCTTTCTCAGGTTCACCACCTCCCTGTTCGTTTCTTTCCTCTTCACCTCGACGCTCTCGCTCGGGCCAATCGCCCTGATCAGCTGACTGATGCTGTCGGGCGCCGCTCGTCGGTTGGCGGTTTCCTCGAGCTCCCTCACTTGCGCCTCGAGATCTCTAATCTGCGCCGAGCGAAGCGAGATTGTGCGCATTTTTAATGAAGGACGAGCGAAACGAGCGAGCCAAACGAATACGAATTGAGTGGAATAATATAATGTTAGTGTAGTAGTGGATGCATCCATACTGTCTGTAGCCATTTCGCTCACTTCATCGCGAGAATGCTCGTCTTCCAAAAGGCGAGCGGAGACTGAGTGAGACCTCACCTTCCGGTTCTTCATTTCGTCGGCTCGGCGTCGCCGCTTGGCTGCGAGCTGTGTCATTTGGGTTAGCTGACATTTTTGGCTCACTCGCTCACTTACTCACCTCCTCCCGCTCCCCCCTGTCGATCCCATCCGCCGACGCAAGCGTTTCATCCATTGTGTCGCCAGCATAATCTCCGCGAGCCCTCATTTTCGCAATCGTGTCGTTTGCGATTTTGAGCGCCTCGCTGTCCCGGTCGACCATCTCCTGGTTCTTGACATACCACTCGCAGCGTTTGCGAAGGTTGTCGAGCTCGCGCTGGAAGACCGCTCGTTCCTTGCTCACGAGTTCTGCATGAAATTTTGATTTTTTGTTAGTTTTTCCATTTTTTGCTCCTCAAACCAGACTGTATTTACTCTTACCCTTCAGTGTATTAACATCACGGTCAGAATTCGCAAGCTTCCTCGTGCTCAACCCTTCCGCAGCCAGCATATTGTCCTTCTTCTCTTTCCTGAGCTTCGTGATTTCGTGCTGCAGCTCCAAGTTCCTCGAGTCGTTCGCCTGCAACGCGCTTTTCAATTCTTGAATTTCACCATTGAGCTTTTTCGGGTCGACATTCTCTTCCCCCCCAGTCGCAGTCGCCGCCGAACTCCCCCGCAACGCCAGATTTGCAACGCTCATGCTGACGCTACTGCTTACCAGCGCGTACGCATTCTCGAACTTGTTCGAGCGTCGGTTCACCGCCTCACGCTGCGCCGAGTTAGTATGATGTATACGTCTTCCAAAATGCTCGCTAAGTTCGCTCACCTCTTGCAATATCTCCCCCTTCTCCCGCAAGAACGTCTCTTTCATGACCTTCTGGACCTCCAGCAGCTTCTCGTTCTCCTTCTGGTACCCTCCTATCAGCGTCTCCTGCTCTGCTATCGTTCTCCTTATATTGTCCAATTCAGACTTTGAGACGCTAACAGTTTCTCCCCCTCCAGTTCCAGCCCCGGCTGTCAAAGAATCAAACTTCTTCGTTGTTTCGCTCGCCGTGGCAGAAATTGCCGCACTCTGCGCCGAGCGAAGAAGGTGCGAAGGGGTTGGGGTTAGTAGTGGCTCGTATTCGAGTCGCTGGCTCGTATATATTTCTCGTCTTCATCAACCCCCCCCCGCTCCGCTCACTCACCTCCCCAGTCTTCTTCAAATGTTCAATCTGCTTCCTGCCGTCGTACATATCGTTCAACGCCACGTCTCGCTCGTGCCTAACCGCCTCAACGAGTTTATTCAGCTCGTCGATCTTGTTCAATAAGGGGAGGCTGTCCGAGGCGAACATTGAGTTTGAGTTTGAGCTTGAGCTTGAGTTTGGTTGAGATGGTGCTGGTTTGTTGGCCGCGGCCGTCACCGCACCCCTAACTTCCCTCTCCCAGGAACGGATTCGATCCTCCTCGCGCTGAGCTGCTTCTTCTCGCTCGAGAAGCTCTCGCTCCTTCTTCTTCAAAATTGCCCGCTCTTTCTCGACTGATTTGTTGCTGCTGGCGGTGTTTTTGATGATCTGCTTGGCTGGGGAGGGAGGAGCCGAATCCTCGAGCTTCGAGTAGGAGCGGGAGGTTCGGTCAATCGATTCGGTAAGTTGGCGGTGGTTTTCCGCCAAGTTGGTGACCGAGGTGGTGGGTTGGGGTTGTTGGTTTTGGGTTTGGGTTTGGGTTTGGGTTTGGGGTGGTGGAGGGGGGGGTGGTGAGTTTGTGGATTCGACGGAGGAACGGGTGAGATTTGACATTAATGACTCGTCGTTTTTGTTATTTTTGTATCGAGGGGGGGGGGAGCTGTTGCTGTTGCTGTTGCTGTTGCTGTTGCTGATGCTGTTGCTGGCGTCATTTTTGCTAGTGTCGTTAGACTCTAAACTTTCCATGGAATTTCGGGTGGATGGAGGTGGAGGAGGCTCGCTGAGATCAGATTTATTGACGGACTTGTCGACTGACTTGTCGACGGACTTGTCGACGGACTTGTCGACGGACTTGTCGACGGACTTGTCGACGGACTTGTTGCTTTTGTAGCGGTCCTCGGAATCCGAACTCGCCTCGCTCTTCTCCTCGTCGCTTGAGTTGTCATTGAGGAAGGCTGCAAGGCTGTCGTCCTTGGATTCGTTAGTCTTGGAGGGGGTGGCTGCATCAATCGCAGTTATGTTACCCTCAATTGAGCCGAAACGAACCAAACCTCCGGTCTCACCAAGGGCGTTAGTCTTGGCAGTGTTCTCAAGGTCAACGGACACATTCTCAAAGTCGCCCTCCAGAACATCATTGACACCCTGGGCAAAATCCGCGAAGTCAGATTTACGCCGGCCCGAAGGATTCTGCCCCTTCACAGTTCCGCCAGGCGTAGTGTCTAGACCTTCGGTGAGAATTTCAATATCTGTACGTAGCTTGTTTGCTGCGATTTTCTTCTTCTTCTCCTCCAGCCTCTTCTTCCTCTCCTGCTTCTCAGACTTCGTCTCCCTGTTGATGGATCGTTTCGTATTGAATCCAAGGTCATCATCAGAATCAGAGTTGCCTTTTATATTCGAATATGGATCGTCCTCGTCTTCGTTGCCTCCAAACATCAGGGGGGGGGGAGATAGAAAATTTACCAAATGAATTTCAAAAATATTTTTGCTGCTTTTGGCGCATTTTCCACATTACCACATTACCACATTACCACACACATTACCACATTACCCTACGCAAACTATGATTCCCAAAAGAACAAAAAAAACGAACCGGGTAACGTTAACATTGACACCCTTCAAACAGGCCCCAAAGTTAAGTCCAACGTTCTCGACAACAACATTTGACAGTCTATTGAAGCCAGCTCTCGAATCAATCTTTACCCAAACTCCTTTTAAGTCATCTTCTCACGAGGAGCTTTTCCGTTCGGTGCAGGACCTGGTTTGCAACAACTTTGGCGCGGTCACGTACGTTCGTTTGAACTCTGTTGTTGAGGCTCGTTGCACGACTCTTTTCGAGAATGATACCTTCACCACCGAGTCCTCGTCCTCCTCCTCCTCCTCCGAGTCTGACACGACGTGTGTCAAGGGCGTCATGAAAAAATGGCGCGATTTCAACGTTTCAATGAGCTCTGTCCGCTCCATCTTTCTGTACCTGGACAGATCCTATATCATAAACAATACCGAGAGCGCGATTGCCTCGGCCTTAGTTGAGCAGCAGCTCTCTCTCCCCCTCTCCCTCCCCCTCCCCCCCCACCCCAACAACAGCAACAAGAACAGCGCCCTTGCCACAATTTGGCAGATGGGCCTCAATAGCTTCAAATCCGTGCTCATTAGTCGCAACATCACAGAGCTACTCGTGAAGTGGACAAACTCCTGTATCAAACTCGAGCGGGAGACTAGTACGGACAGTGTGAAGAAAATCGACCGCGAGCTGCTGAGAGAGGTGACCGAAATGCTCCGGAGCCTGGGCATTTACAAGGAAAAGTTCGAGGAGGATTTCATCACAAGCTCGGCGGAATTCTTCAAAAGTGAAGGGAGCAACTGCCTGTCGACAGTAGACCTAGCCACTTACCTGAGCAGGTGCGAGATGCGGTTGAATCAAGCTGCCGATCAGGTGGCTGCATATCTCGACCCGAAGACGAGAAAACCGTTGGTGCAGAGCATTGAGAACAATTTCCTCAGGCCGCACGTGAAATCAATTTTGGACAGTGGGGAGGAGGAAGGGTTCAGCTTGCTGATGAACGGTGGAAAGCACGATGATTTGAAGCGGTTGAGGACGTTGTTGAGTCGGGTGAACGGAACGGAGGTGAGCTACAATACGATCATACTAGAAAAAAATGTAACTTACTCCATACTATGTGTTTTTATAAAAATGGTTGATACCATCGTTACAGTCGCTTCGCGAGGCCATTCACGCCTACGTGCTAACCAAGGCGAACAAGCTCGTGCACGGCGGGGCTCCAAAGGGGGGAGAGAACACAAACAAAGGCGACAAAACCAACGAAGTGCAGACGAGCGACGAGGACAAGGAGGTGAGGAAAACACTGCTCACACATACAACTCGCCTAACCTAACCTTGTTTTTGTTTTTATGGTGCAGATGATCAGCAATCTCCTCGGCCTCCGATCGTTGCTGACGGAAATCATGAAATCTTCATTTGCGAGCAACGAAACCTTCACCCTAGCTATCAAATCGGCGTTCGAAGCTGCAGTCAACTCCAGGCAGTCGAAACCCGCTGAGCTAATGGCCAAGTTCGTCAACAGTTTATTGACAAGCCGGGACGCTGAGAAGGACAAGCTCGATAAAATTATGGTCCTGTTCCGCTACTTGCAAGGCAAGGACGTGTTCGAGGCTTTTTTCAAGCGCGACCTGGCGAAACGGTTGCTGTTGGGGAAGAGCACGAGCTTGGACTTGGAAAAGGCGTTCATCATGAAGCTGAAGACGGAGTGCGGTGGAAATTACACAAGCAAAATGGAGGGAATGTTCAAGGACATGGATTTGAGCAACGACATCAAGAGTAATTACGATGATTTTTTGAAGAAGGAGGAAGGAGGGGCGGGGGGCGCGACGACGATGGATGTGCAAGTACTCACAGTTGGCTACTGGCCAACTTATCCCCAAACAGATTCTATCGTTTTGCCTGTTGAGCTTCAGCAGGTGAGAGGGGGGTGGGGAGGGAGGGGGGCGAAGGGGCCCACACACAACTAACTCAATTTGGCAAGCAGCACAAGGACAAGTTCGAAAACTACTACAAAGAAAAGTACCAGGGCAGGCGAATCAATTTCCAGCACTCGCTGTGCAATTGCACGGTCACTGCGAACTTTCCCAAGCCCACGGGCAAGAAAACACTAATGGTTAGCGAGTTCCAAGCGCTGGTTTTGGTTTGCTTCAACGATTGTGATGAGCTAGGGGTGTTGAGGATAGGTGAGCTCACCGGGATCGAGGATGGCGAGGTGCGGAGAGTGCTGCAGAGCTTGAGCATGGGGAAGAAGGAGGAGAGGGTGCTTAGCAGGGTGGGGGAGGGGAAGGAGGTTTTGAACTGCGACGTATTTTCAATGAACGACAAGTTCACGAACCAGCAGAGCAAAATCAAGATTAGGAGCATTCATTTGAAGGAGACAGTGGAGGAGAACGACAGGACGCACAAGGTCGTGCTGAACGAAAGGAAGCACCAACTGGATGCGATTCTGGTTAGGTGCATGAAAACAAGAAAAACAATTACACACCAAGCACTGTTAGGTGAGTGGGAGGGGGGGTTTTGAGGAAGACGAGAATAGGAGCCACTACGAAACAAAAACTAAACTAAACTAAACTAACCCACTCAATTCTCGCTTGGTTCGCTTCGCTCGGCGCACAGCGGAAGTCATGAGACAATGCAAATTCAACCCCTTGTCGGGGGATATAAAGAAGCGAATCGAGAGTTTGATTGAGAGGGACTATATGGAGAGGGGGGAGGATAACAGCTACAATTATCTAGCGTAATGGAAAACATAACACCGTTTCATGAGAAACAAATTGAAATTTTGCTATTTTTTGGAAATTTTCTGGTTCTCATCGTTCTGGATGGCGGAAGGGGGGTGTAAACGTCCCGCACCTGGCTTGCAGCACTCCAGAGGGTGTTCTCATCATGGGGGGGACGGGGAGCAGGCGTGCAGCGGGAGGACAATGCTGCGGAGGATTTTTGAGGTTTGAGCCCGCGTGGGAAACCGGTGATGATCGAGCCAATCTGGAAGGAAGCCAGTGTGTAGCAACTTCTTCCCCACCTGACATCTTGTTGGTGGTTGCACCTGGCGCATGTAAAAACCCAGCCGATGCAGTTAGTGGGCGGTGGAGCACGGCAAGGTGGAATTGATGAGAAATCGGCGATGAAGATTGCCCAAAAAATCCGATTAAAATCACTTTCCGACCAACAATAACTTGCTCATCGCAGGAAGGCGACGCAAAGAAGCTGTGGTCATCGACATCAAGCTTTTCAGGCCGCGCAAGCAGGGTAACGGCAAAGCGCCAAAAAAACTTCGGGGGAATATTTCCAAAATACTCAATTTTGTCCCCTTATAGAGTTTTTTCATTGTCGCGGTCAGATGTTTTGCTTACATTACGATATATTCATTAAGATTTTGAGGTTTTCATATACTTTTGAGCAAAATAAGTTGCAAGAATCTAAATCAGACATAATAAGCGAAATAGACAAATTTTAAAATGATCTTAAGACTTATTTAAATTTTAATAAAATTAAAAGCTCAAAAACGTATGAAAACTTCAAAATTATAATTAATTTATCGTAATATAAGCAAAACATTTGACCGCGACAATGAAAAAACTCTATAAGGGGACAAAATTGAGTATTTTGGAAATATTCCCCCGAAGTTTTTTTGGCGCTTTGCCGTTACCCTGCTTGCGCGGCCTGAAAAGCTTGATGTCGATGACCACAGCTGCTTTGCATCGCCTTCCTGCGATGAGCAAGTTATTGTTGGTCGGAAAGTGGTTTTAATCGGATTTTTTGGGCAATCTTCATCGCCGATTTCTCATCAATTCCACCTTGCCGTGCTCCACCGCCCACTAACTGCATCGGCTGGGTTTTTACATGCGCCAGGTGCAACCACCAACAAGATGTCAGGTGGGGAAGAAGTTGCTACACACTGGCTTCCTCCCAGCTTGGCTCGATAATCACCAGTTTCCCAAGCGGGCTCAGAAGGGTCAAACATCCTCCCCAGCATCACCCCCCAGCTGCACACCTGCCCCCCGAACCCCCCTCGTGATGCGAACACCCCCTGGGATGCTGCGAGTAGGGTGCGGGACGGTAACCCCCCCCCCCCTCCAACACCAACAATGAGAACGATGCGATCCAGTTAATTTCCAAAAATAGCAAAAAAATTTCTCATCAATCGAATCTGTGGTTTAATAATTAATGTTTATCAATACGTGGACCGGCCCCTCGAGCGGAAATCTCCGCAGGAGTGAATTCATTCTCCCCTGCCTGAATGCCCCAGTTCAGGAAGTGCAGGCAGGACGATTGATTGATTTGATTTGTTTGCAGAAAGATTGTGTCTGTTTCTGTCAACTTGGGTCTGGCTCGAGGAACGTTAGTATCTGTCCACCGATCGCATACCCCAGCGACATGTTGTGGTTGAGGTCGTAGAGGATTCTAATTGCCAAATGTTCTCCATCTGGATGGTCTACTTTGCTCTGTTCACCCAGCTCCGCTTTGTCGTGGGGAGAGACTGTGAGGCGGAGGAACTGGCAGACGGTGTTGTAGGTGCTGTAGATCTCGTTGTACTTGGCGGGGAGGGAATGGAGGAGGAGGGTGGGGAAGGGGGTGGAGGTTATGTGGGTGGGGTCTAATGAAAGGATTTGCTGGATCTCTTGGCACGCTTCGTATTCGGGGAGTTGTGCCCATTGGAGGGCTGTTTCAGAGTGATCTGGGTCCTCAGCGGAGAGGGATAGTGGGCATCGATGGATCATTCGAAGAGCAAGAAACACGAGGGAGTCGCTGTATACCTGGCTTTCGCAAGCAACCTCTTGAAGAAGAGCAGAATTGTCGTATTTGAGCACTTCACGCACCAACTCGTCATCGTGTTCATCGATGAACTTGTGACAGACTGCATACGATCTTGATTTGATCCACCTAACCATCTCATCCTGCCAATAAGCCACTGGTGCGTACAAGCGGAGCATCCCCTTCCCACCCAACGAATCAGCTTCCTCGGGAGTGAGGGAGAGCAAGCCGATGATCTCAGCACAGGCTCCACTCCTACGGGCAATGTCGAGGGGAGTTTTGCCTTCCTTGTCTCGTGTGGTGAGGGCCTCTTCATTCCAGCAAATCGACTGCACGCCCACAATGGCAAGAGTATGTGTGTGTGTCTGAGCTTTCGCTGCCATCCAATGATGTGGCAGTCGTCCATGCTCATCTCTCTCCTTGTACTTTCTCCCGAGCAAATCTAAGTCACTTTCTGGGTGGAGCATGACATCTCGTACCACGGGCCAATCACAATGCATGAGCCACTCGTGGTGCTCATTGGAAGGCATAATATTATGCTCGTGAAAAGATTTCTGGTGCGGTTGCTGCTGGGGTCAAGGGGGGGGAGAAGAATAGAATTGGGTTAGTATGGGGTGCTGGAGTAAAGCGTCAAGGTTGATGGTTACCTGTAGGGCGTGAATTAGACGTTTAAATTTGTTCCTTTTTTCGTTTTTTGAATGCGCCCCAAGATCTAAAAGGGTGGTAATGCTCTCTACCTATTTTCTCCCACAAAGCCCGGAAAAATAAATACACCCTCAGCCCTCGTCCCCACCTCCCTCCCCCCGTCCAAACTCAATTTAGTCTGTGAAGATGGACGAACAGCTCCTCCACGGGCATAATAGTACTGTGTTTTGCGTGGCGTCGCGGAGTAACGTGGCGTCGCGGAGTAACGGTCATGTGGCATCGGGTGGTGACGGCGGGCCAATCATTGTCCACTCGATCAGATCCAACAAGGTAGAATATCAAGCTGACAATGTTTTTCTTGAAGTCCTTGGTCTTTGCTATCTTCGGAATGGCTCACTTGTGGCTTGTGGTGTTGAGGATGAGGGTCCCTTCTTAAAAGTATTCAGCCCTTCCCTTGAGTTGGTTCAGACCTTGGTGGGACACGATGGGGATGTTTTGTGCGTCACCATCTCTCCATCAGGCTCCCATATTGCTTCCGGTGGTTATAGGAAGGTGTTGATTTGGTCAGAGCCGGGGGAGGGTGGCGAGTGGGCGAGAGTGCAAGTGCTTGAGGATCACACGAGTGATATTTCTGCAGTGTGCTTCTCCCCCGACGGCAAGCAGCTGGCTACTGGAAGCTACGACAAGTCCATCAAGACCTACAGGTTCAACGAGGGTAATGCCATCTTAGCGCACACGTTGGAGGGCCACACCGACTTCGTCATGTCCCTCTCGTTCTCTCCCGACTGCAAACTCCTTTGCTCGGGAAGTATCGATGAATCCATCAAATTTTGGAACCCTGCCGATGGAAGCTTGGTGAAGAGCATCGACCAGGCTCACACCTCTTGGGTCAATAGCGTCTCATATTCCCCCAACGGGCGTGTTCTTGTGAGTGCCAGTGACGACCGAACGATGAAGATCTGGGATGCTGAGACTTTCGAGCTCAAGCACACGTTCAAGCAGGAATTCAACACCAGGCAGCTCACCATCACTGCCGATTCCAACTACATTGTTTCGGCCAACACAGACAAGACGGTTAGAATTACATCCTGCCGAGAGTTTACATTGGTGCCCTCCTGCCTCACCCCAATCCTCAACCTCATTCTCCACATCGTCTACAAGTGGGAATTTGTGTCTTTTCAACATGAAACTGAATTTCGGTTGACAGGTTATATTGACGAGGTAATGTGGAGGCTCGGCGAGTGCGTGCACAACGGCGGCTACAACGTCGCCTCCGAGATCCTCTCCTTCCTCTCCCCAGCCCACCTCCCCGTCCAACTCACCCCGACAAGGTGGAAACCAAAACCCCCTTATTTTTAGAAGAAAAGTTGATGACTTTTTATAAAGGACAGTTTGAGTAAGAAAAATTCAAATGATTATTCACCTATCGTCCATTCCAAACACCCCTCCCTCGCTCGAGGAGTTGGAAGGAGAATTATCGCTCTTTTCGCTCCCCGAATACTTGAATTCGGGTAAAAGCTTCCTCATTTTCTCACTCAAATCTTTCGAGGTCTTTCTTTCGGAATTCGGCACTTCTCGGGTCCGCCCTCCCCCCCCCCCCTCCTCTCCAGCCTTCAGCGGCATCCCTACATCCCTCTCCTCCCCCTTAACCTCGCTGTTCCGCTGAAAATATTCCTCCTCGTCACTTTCTTTCAGCTCTCCGCTCAAGCTCCTGCTGCTATTGTTACTGTTCTGTTCTCCCATGTAGCCCCCCCCCCGCGGCCGGTGGTAGCTGTCGTATTCGTTGTCATAGCACAACATCTCTGCGATGATTTCCTCTCTGAGCATGTTGGGAGTGCAGAAGCCCTGCTCGAACTCGAAAGCCTTTCGGGGAATCCCCCTGCTGACGGGCTCGTCCTCATCGCACTGCATCCCGGCCAGGTAGGGGTGCTTTAGCAGCTGCTGAACTGTCCAGCGCTTGTCAGGGTCGAAGGCAAGCATCTTTGACAGTATATCTATTGCGTTGTCGCTTGCGAAATTTTCCGGCACGTGTTTTTTCAGGCTCGTGCCCTTGGACGGCTGCTCCGAGCGAAGCGAGGCGCATTTTTGATGGAGCAGGGTGGAGGCGAGTGAGCCAAACGAATTGAGTGGGTTGGCATAGTAGCGGATGTAGCTGTCTGTAGCCATTTCGCGCACTTCATCGCTCGAGTATTCATTCCATAAGCGCTCACCTTCAGATTTCGCAAGAACTCGACCATGGGTGCTTTTTTGGCCCTGCTGATTAAATAAGGGTCTGGAGTGCCAATCATGTTGCAGATGAGTTCAAGCTGGGG
>BRYC01000055.1:36968-63588 GCA_030267985.1 Parmales sp. scaly parma | reverse complement strand
TTAGTATATAGTAAGAATAGTTCATTTCGGATAAGCTATATTATTCACCTGCTCCTCGTTGTCTCCCCCGGCAAAAATCGGCCGCCTTGTCAGAAGCTCGGCCAGAATTGTTCCTATCGACCATATATCGACCGACTTCGTGTACGTGGACCAGCCAACAATTATCTCGGGGGCGCGGTACCACCTGGTGGCAATATAATCAGTCATAGCAACAGTTTTCCACTGCCGCCGTGGGTTAGTTTTAGTTGAGTGTTGGCTCGCGCATTCACTATTCATATTAGGGCTCACCTGCATATTCGGGAAGTCGATCCGGGAAAGGCCAAAATCGCAAATTTTCAAGTCGCAATTGCTATTTACGAGCAAATTCCGAGGCTTCAGATCTCTGTGAATAACATTGCTCGTGTGCAAGAAGAGCACGCCGCGGAGTATTTGGTAGAGGAAGAACTGGATGTGGGCCTCGCCGAGCTCCTGGGGTGATTTTATAACGGAGGACAGGTCGGTCTCCATCAGCTCGGACACCAGGTAGAGATCGTCGAAGTTGGAAGAGGAGAGTGGGTGTAGGATTGTTTTTATCGAGAGTAGATTTTCGTGCTGGAGTAGTCGCATGAGTCGGATTTCTCGGAGGGTTCGCTTTGTGAAGGTTGTGTGCTCTTAAAAAAGTGTGTGTGGGGGGGGAAAACTTGTGTTAGTGAAAAAATTGATATTTTGATCAATACAATGAACTCACCAAAAATCGAACTAATCTTTTTCACCGCCACCTGCTTCTTCGTCTGCTCGTCTCTAGCTGCGCACACGACGCCATAGGCACCTCGGCCAATAACGTCCAAGATCGAAAACCTGGCCTCTACATCAAATCGGTGCCCCATCACATTAAAGGATTTGAAGGATCGCTTTTTGCTCGGCGAATTTGCCATTGAGTAGGGGGAATGGGGGGACAGGCAGGACGGTGAGGTGGTAAGGTTGCTGGGGGGGTTGGAATAATAACAGGAAAAGTGTTTTTTGAACAACAAGTTGAGGCAGTTAAGTTGTGTTGAGAATGATTGGTTGTGTTAGAGGAAGATGAATGGGGGCACGAGCTTGCCTTTGGGGCAATGAAAGGACATCTGGCAAGCCCCACTTGCCCCAGAAACTTACTTCTCAATGTTGGCGGAATGTTCCACAGAGTCTGTGGACGAACTTTTCGGCATGTTTCTCAACTTGTGGTTTTTTTTTTGTTATTGGTTGAAATGAATGTTGTTGGAGGGAATGGACTTATCTCTGGGCTCAAATAATGATAATTGAATTTGCAATGCCAATGTGCAATTGCGTGTGTGGCTGTGTGCGATGGACAGTGAGCAAGAAATAGCGAGAATTCCTTTTCTGTTTTTTAAGTTTTTTGTAAATTTGGAGTTCTCATTTTGTACTCTCAGAAAACTGCTATGTCGTCGGCCAAGTTTGATGCCAAGAGCGTGCTAGCTAATATGAGAGCATCGAGATCAAGCATTATTACGAAACCAATTTTAAATTCAAAAGAAATTCGAATTCAAACAAGCCAACCAAGAGATATTGCGGATGTAAGAACGAGCTTGGAAATGCTCAACGGGTTCGTGGAGACGTCGAAGCGGGATGTCAGAACGAAAGATATTGCCAAGCAGAATTTAATCAAATCAGTGAGTCAATCAAGAAACGAGAGCATGGAGTCGAAGGCAGGTTTCCAGGACGATGAGCTTGAGTTTTATCACTCAATAATGACGAGCGGAGATGTTCGCGGGGACGGGGACGAGGATGGGGGTGACCGAAAACACACAACGAAAAAGAAATTGCAACACAAATTGAAAAATAAAACTGACAGTGAAGAAAGTGATGGCAGCTGGTCGGACTTCGACTCGGATGAAGAAAACCTAAAGTTTGGAACCAAGAAATCCCCACAAATAATAAAGCTTGAGGAAACCCCAAACAAGGGCGAGAGCGAGATTGGGTTTGAGAGTCAACTCAAGATGATGATGGAGAAGGATGATTGTCATGACAATGGAGAGCCGCCTTCCGATGATTCATACGTGGAGGGAGAAGAAGATCTGGATTTAGGGCTGGATATGAAGGATTTTGACAGCTATGACGATCTCATGGCGAGCGGCGGGGGGTATTTATCCAGCGACGAGGAGAAACAACAGGAGCCCAAACAAAAACAAAAACCGAAAATAAAGTCGTCATCCACAAGTACAAGTAGTCGCGACAAGGTTGTTGACCACAGCGAAGACGACGATGACTGGGTGCTACGAGAATTTGAACGGCGCCTGCAGGTGGCAAAAGAGCTGAATTCGGAAATGCACAATGATAAAGACATTGACAACGAAAACGATAACAATAACCTACCCTCGAAACGAACCGAGCGGCAGCAGCAGAAGGATTTGGTGGAGCAAAGAAAACCAAACTTCTCAAAGACTGCCCCCCTCACACCTTCAAAAGGTGGTTTTGAGATTGATTTTGCAGCTGGAGACGACGATGAAGAAGGAAAGGAAAATTTTCACGACAATGATGATTTTATTTTGAGAAAAGGAAAAAAAGCAAATGGACCACCACGTAGCTCCCAGGACAACTTCCAAACCAACTACAAACCGGGCCAGAGGATGACCGTTGTTAGACGAGGATCAACAACCAGCAACCGTTCCTCAAAAATGAACCCCCCAATAACAAAAACAAAAATGACGTTTTAGTTAATCTCTATCAACTATTCATTATGTAACACCCACTCACACCTCGCCACAAATCCACTTCAAAATTAAGGGAGGATCCATCAGCCTCCTTATTCTCCACCCTCGAATCTCAGCCAACTTGGGATAAACAAACTCCGCAAAGAAGTACATGTGCCCCACAGCCATTCCTATCAAGTCGATTGTCGGGGAATTTCCCATCAGCATCGAGAAGGCCAGCATGACCCAAGGGAGATAAGGAGCCGTGAACGGGAAAAGGCCGAAGAGTGACATTCGGATGTGCTTATTTCTCCGACCCCAAACGTAAATCATCATGAAGGAGAGGGAGGACCCAAGGAAGTGCACGGACACGAAAGGGGCAATAGCAGTCATAGCCCCAATTCCGAACAGAAGCATTACCACGAAAGAAGAAGTTCGGCCGCGGAAGCAATCCTCTTCTAAGAGGCGGCAGTAACGTGCCATGAAGTACATGTGGAACAGGAAATCAAACGAGAAAAGGCCGAAGAAGAGGAAGTTCGTTAGGAGTCGCCACCACTGAAACTACACGGCGTGGGGGGTGAACGAGTGTTAACGTGGTGAGGAAGGCGGAGTTTAAATTTTTATTTGAAATCACCTTATGAAAAATTAGCTTGTAGTTGAAATAGAGAGAGAACGGAGAGACAAAATCGAGAGCGCAAAGCGCCGTCGTTCCAAAAGCCGCAGTTAGGTATATGCGGGTAACGCAGGGGATTTCCTTGTACCACCCCATCAAATTGAAGTTGTCTCGCTGGGGGATTTGAGGAAGGTGTTCCACCATCTAAAAAATTGTTGACAGTTCACGATTGTTGGTCAGTTATTTGTATTTGTAAGGTCGTCAAAAATGTTGCAAAGCAAGGAGGGAGGAAGGAATCTAGGAAATTTGTATCATCATTTACAAATTCGAACAGTGGAAGAAAAATACAAGTCACGTTTTTAGGAAGGGCCCCATGCTTGCCGCCATAAAGGCTATACTCGTTGTTTGGTTGCACAGCGCTATCGGCTTCGGCTTCTATCCCGCTCGCATATCTTCATCAAACACATTTAGAAACTTACAGCTCTACACAGCAACAATCACAGCTCCAACTGAAGAATACGAGTATGTCGTGGAGGAATTTGAGGATCTGAAAAGTGAAGATTTCCAAGGCTCAGAGTGGAAGGTGGGGACAAATCTGGAATCTAGTCCTGAAGAAATAAAAACGACTTGGGTTCGTCTCACTGGAGGCGACACCCCCCCCTCTTCCTCGGAACTCTCAGCCCCCTCCCCAAGCGACAACTTCTTCAAAAGAGCCGGTTCCAATCGGCAAGTTGCGACGTGGGGAGACAATGGAAAGGGAACATGGAGCTTCGATGAATCGTCTCAGTTCCTCTCTATTTCCAAGGATTCTCCGTTCGGCCTCTGGGGGAAAATCATTTACGCTGCCGATGTTGGGGAGCAGGTGAATGGCTACTACTTTCTCGACAAGGGAGGAATTCGTGGTTGGAGCCCAATCTCGCCTTGTAGGAATTTGGGAAATTGGCAAGGTATACGGTTAGGAATTGAGGGAGGTGATGAGGTGAGGGGTGTGGCGCCTTGGAAGGAAGAGGGTTATGGCGAGGAGGAGGAGGAGGAGGAGGAGGAGAAACCCCCCGAAGACGATAGTTCAAGTTAGCAAAATGAGAAGGAAAATAGCAAAGTAAACATTAATACAACAATTCAAAACAATACCCCCTCCCCCCTTCCCCCTTCATCATTCTACTGCTTCTCCCCCCCCTCTTTCCCCTCTCCCCCCTCTTCCCCCCCCCCCTCATCATTCGCCTCATCCAAAGCTTCTTTTCCGTGTTTAATCCCCTCCTCAGGCGTTCGCTGCAACACGACCTCGCTAAAATCACTCCACCCCGCAACATTTTTTGCCCTCACTTGAACCTCGTACTCAGTATCCGGTAACAACTGGTTAATGATCTTGTTCGTAGCCTGCGTTCTCTCAATTTTCCACTCGCTCGATTTGACGGGTCGAACCCTAATTTCGAAGAAAGTCTTTGGCGGCAGCCAGTATGTCTTGTAGTCGCACACGAACTTGCACCTGACCACAGTGACGCTAATCCTCTTTGGCCTCCTTAACCTTGGCCCGTCTGGATCTTCCTGATTCACAATTTCCTCGTACACCGTCTTCATCTGCTCCTCGAACCCGATCTTCGCGTGAATTGTTGGTTTAACTGGAGACGCCGGAGGCTTCCGAGGCGCCTTGAGCAATTTTTCGATCGCAATTGCGTCCATCTGGCTATACCTGCACTGGCCAATGACGTCCAAAGCAATTTGTTTGCTGCGCCGAGCGAAGAAGGCGCGAAGTAAATTGAGTGGGTTAGTTTTGTCTTGTAGTGGCTCCTATGCTCATCTTCAAAAAGGCTCGCTCGCTTTACTCACTCACCTGTAACAAACTGCGTCCGGATCCACCCCATTAGACAACAAAAACTCAACAACCTTAACACGACAGTATGCACTAGCCAAATACAAAGCCGTGGCGTCTGCAAACTCGTAGAACCGCAAACTCTCCCAACTCAGCTCCCACTCCTGCATTCCATTTGTGAAATGCTCATGGATTGATGTTGGATGGGACTTCACAACTCGCACCAGGAGATCCGTATCGCCATCCCGGACTGCCCTGAATAACATTATTCTCCAGCTCGCTCCAAACGTTCCGGACGCATCTAAACTTGCTTTGCCCTTTTCTTCAGTCTCAGTCAGTACAACTTCAATTGGTATGACATTCATGAGAAACAATCTTTTCCTAGGTCTGTAAGTGGTGAGAGGCCCCCCCACGTAATCGTTGAAGCCTGTGCCTGGGTTTAACCAAAAATGCTGAGCTCGGCACCTCGGTTTGAAAAATATATGAAGATGTGGATTGTGTGAAGTGCTGATTTTGGAAAGTGAAACTTGAATTTGACAATCGTTTAGCTTTACTTATTGTCCTGGCCACAAGCATTAGACCTCCTCCCAGCCAAGAGGAAAAGAAGACAGGTCGACGTTCCCTCAACGATGAAAATCCTCTTGCTGGTGGCACTTGAAATATAGGCAGGCATATCTTGCTCGGACTGGTGGAGGCGGAGGCGGAGGCGGAGGGGGTGAATTTCAGAGTCGGTGGCCAATGCTGTTGCCAGCGCTGCCGCCTCTCACGTTTTCCTGTGCCTTCCGCAGGCGCTGTCTGGGCAGCAGATGGAGGCCGTAAGCAACGCGGCTGTTGACGCCGCCAAAAGCTCTGGTGTCGTGCAGCGGCTAGTGCGAGTGGGTTCGCTAGGGATCGACGGTTCCGGGCCCGGGCAGGGAGCCCTCGGCGACGCCCACGTTGCGTGCGAGGTGCACTGCCGCGCGGCAGGTGTGGCGCTGAGCTCGGTCCGGCCGACCTCCTTTCACACCAACTTCGTGAATTACGACGTGGCGACGCTCTGCAAAGAGGACTGCTTGCTTCCGGAGCCCGCTCGGGAGCGAGGCGAGGGTGAACTGGGTCCACTTGCTCGGACATCGGGCGGGTCGCGGCTGCACTGCTGCTCAAACCCGAGACAGACGGCCGTGTGCGATGAGGTGGTCGAGGTCACTGGCCCGCCAGAATCAACGCTGTCCGCGCCTGAGATGGCAGCGCTGCTGACTGAAGAGCTTGGGAGGTCGATACGTTACGAGGAGGTGGCGCCTCCGCCAGTGCCGGAGTACGCGGAGCTTTGGGCGTTCCTGCGGGCGGGTGGGTTTGGGCGGTCGATTGACACGGTAGGAGCGCTTACCGGGCAGCCGGCGATGGACTTCCGAGCGATCGTGCGTGAGAATAAGGCGGCGCTTGAGCGGTAGGAGAATTAGAAGACGTGTAAAAAAAGCTACTAGAAATTAGGAGGATCTGATTTTAAAAACTATATTGGATTCCCTCCCTCCCTCCCACTCACTCACTCACTCACTCACTCACTCACTCCCACTCGCTCGCTTCATCCAAATTAAAATCGCCTCCCCCATCTACAATACTTTTTGCAAGTTTTTCGACTTTTTCATGACTCACTCCAACCACCGCCTTGCCCAAAACCACACCATCGTACCCAATACTGAGTAAGTCTCTCGCCTCCTCAATTCCTCGAATCCCCCCCGTTGCCAGCAGCACGAATCCCCCCGCCCCCTTGTTCGGAAACATCTTGTTTATTATTGCCTCTCCCTGGTTCTCGTGCAAAATTCCCGTAACTCTGTCAACTCTATTGACCAAAATGATGCCAGCGCCATTTTCGATAGCCACACCGACCTCCTCGGGAGTGTGGCACTCAACGATGAACGGCATATTGACCAGAGTGCACAGGTTCATAAACTCCTCTAACTTCTCCTGCAAAACGCAAGCAATCAGCAAAACCGCGTCCGCCTTGTGCACCTTGGCCAACGCAATTTGCAGCCGCGACACGATAATGTCCTTCATAATGACGCTGTACAGTTTCTTTCCGGGCTTCGGGTTTGCCCTGGCGCGAGCGGCTATCACCGAGTCCAAGTCGTCCAGGTTGCAGTTGTAGGCTGCCGAATCGATATTTGCGAAAACGGCAGACGCGCCGTGGGTTTCGTGGAAGTAGTTGGCCACAGAGCCCGCATCGGAAAATTCACAGCGGAAGCCATTTGAGAGGGGGGTTGGGGAGCATCGTTTAAGGTCAACGCAAAGGCTCCAAGAGGCCGGAGAGTTTTTGTCGGCGTTGCCGCCTTTCAGGTTTTCCACCAGGTTCCTCTGGTTGTCGTAAGACCGGGAATCAGGGGCAGCGGCATCAATTTCCATGTAGTCAATCGCCATCCGGAAAGGATCGCCAATTTCCTTGTGAGCATTCTCAAAGGCTTTCATTTCGCCCTCTTTGCGAGAGAGGATTGAAAAGAAAGAATTGTTTGATGTAGGAGAGGAATTGAGGTGGAGGGGGATACGAATGGATGCGAAGGTTGTTGTTGTGGTTGTGGTTGTTACGAGGTATGCTCTCGTGGTGCTGAATGCCACGAGGAGGACTGCAATGATTATCTGCATTTGAGAGATGAAGAGTAAGAGTCGAGTACACCTTATATTGTGGTTATATTGTGCGGTAACTTTTTCTCGAATTTTTACTCTTCGATTTTTACATTTTTTAGTTTTGTCGGTAGCAAATTCTCTCTCTAAGATGCATATGCATATGATTTGGATATTCTGTATGGCTCTGCCGGTCACCATAGCATTCCACTCAGCTAAAATTCAATCCTGTACTCGAACTCGAATTTCTGTGTCTCGACATTCACTTTCAAACAGAGTCGAAGTCTCAATCTTAATCTCACCTCCAATCCATCACAAAACAACAACAAAAAAGTACGTCCTCCAGGCTAAAAAAGATGATGACTCTGAAGAGAACCCCCCCCCCCCCTCACCCCTCGTCGAAACAATCCAAAAAATCCAAAACTTCTTCACAGGACTTCGAGCGTTGGTCAATTCATCCAGAGAGGGGTCTCAATCTGCAGCACAGATGGTTGCCTCGTTCTTCTCCGGCGCCTTCTTGACCCTCACTCTCGTCTTCATCTTTTTCTTCACGCCACCCAACTCCTTTACCGATTCCAACCCCAAGTCCAACTCTAGTAAAGAATCAGAGCAGTCTTCTTCAGTTCGCAACCAAATCAACCAATTCTCCACCATTGTTACGGACTTGTCGAAGGGTTATGTGGATCCCATCGACACATCCAAGATTTTCCGAATCGGTATGAATGCGATGCTTTCGCAGCTGGACCCTTATACGGAGTTCGAAGATGTCAGTGGGGCGGCGGATATGAGGGAAAACATCAGTGGTAAATACGGTGGAGTTGGGATCGTGATTGGGCGCAAGGGAGGTGATGAGGGGAAGTCCCCCCCCACCACCCCCACTACATCCACATCCACATCCACATCCACATCCACATCCACATCCACACCCACCACCACCACCACCACCACCACCACCTACAACGAAGTCAAGGTCGTCAATGCGATTGAGGGCTACGCGTACAACGATGGCGTGCGAGTTGGCGACACAATTCTCTCTGTAGACGGAATCAATACCAACACTCTCCCGATGGACGAAATTCGAACGTTGCTCCGCGGCGATCCCAACACGAAGGTTGTTGTAAAAATCGAACGCCAACAGTACAAGCAAAGAAAAGAGCTCGAATTCACCCTAATCAGGCAGAGGGTGAGCCTTCGCGATGTTAAGGTTGTTTCATTTCTGAAAAAGAACGGGAAGGTTGATAATGGTGAGATGAGACTCAACGATGAAGGGGAGATGGAAATTCTTAGTTATGCAGGTTACACCGGAATTGGCTATATCAAGCTCAGCGGATTCAGCGAGGACGCGGGGAGTGAGATTCGGCGCAGCGTTGATAATCTCCAGCAGCTGTACAACAGGAGGTTGAATTTTGGAAATGAAAATCGCGACGTTCGCATCCTTGACGGAATGAAACCGCTCAAGGGCTTGATCATCGACTTAAGGGGAAACCCGGGAGGACTGTTGACGTCAGCGGTGGACATTGCCTCCTCCCTGATTCCCCCCGGCGAGGAAATTGTGAGCGCTCGGGGCAGAGGGTTCTCCTCCGTAACCTACAAGGTGAGCGTCCAATAAAAAACCAAGCTAAACTAAACTAAAACCTAAACCTAATTTAACCCACTCATCTGATCTGTGCAGAGCAAAAAAGGTGGCGCAGGCCCAATTTTGATCAAAGACACACCTCTCGTCATCTTGACGAACGCGAATACTGCCAGCGCGGCCGAGATCTTAGCAGGCTCGATCCAGGACTTAGATTTAGGTTTGGTGGTTGGCGATTCGGGGGGCAAAACATTCGGAAAAGGGCTTGTGCAAAACGTTGAGGAACTGCCGGGCAAGACAGCTTTGAAATTTACGGTGGCGAAGTACTACACGCCCTCAGGACGATGCATTCAGAGCACCAATTACGAGGGCGCCGACGGAACGGGAAAAAGCATCGAAGAGAATGAGCAAAAGACCTTCACCACGAATTCAGGCAGAGTAGTCAAGGACGGTGGCGGGATTGCAGCAGGTGAGCGAGCGAAGCGAGCGAGCCTTGAGGCAGAAGAGTGCGAGGACTAATTCACTCTTGCTCTCGTGCTTCGTTAAAAATGCGCCTCGACTCGCTCGGCGCAGATTTGAAGGTGAACCAGAAACGAGCGAGCACACTCGAGGTGGCGCTTCTGCAGAGCAACGCCTTTGACGAATTTGCCGACGATTACCTATCCAAGAACGTCCACCCCGAGCATGGCTTCAAGGTCACCGAGAAGATTTTCGGGAATTTCAAGGCATTCGTTCGTGAAAAGCAGGCATCCGGTGACTTCCATTTGGAGGAAATTTTGCTCGGGAAAGGTGGCGAGAGCATCGCCACCCCCCCCGGAATAGGCTCTAAGAAACCGACCAAGGAGCAGCGCAGAACTACAGGACCGCTCGAACAGCTCAAATACAACCTGGGCGAGAGCGACTATCCTCTCAGTATTAGAGAAGCTAACAAATTGAAGGAGACAATCGTCAAAGAACTCCTGAATGATTTTGATTTGTACAAGAGCAACTTGAAAGAGGACATCGGAAACGTCATACTTGCGCGCTTTCTCCCCGAATCCATGATTTTGGAAAGGTCGCTTGACTCGGATAAAATGGTCGAGGAGAGCGTTCGTTTGTTCGACCAAGGGGGCACGAGATACCAAGAAGTACTGGGTTTCAAGGGCGTGGTTGGTGAAAGCAACGGCGGGAAATGGTTGGGGGGGGGGAGTAGCGAGATTGTAAGCGACGGGAGAACAGGCGTGGGCGATGGAAGGTGGAAGAGCTTATTGAGGAATTTAGCGGGGCGGGGTGAATCGACAACAGTTGAATCAACCGAGAAGTTGGGGTCACGAGCAGACTTGGAACGTCGAACAAAGCTGAAGATAGACTTCTAAAAAATAGCTAGATTCTAGTTTTTTTTATTGCAGCTGAGCAACATAGCTGTTGTACTTGTCTACTCCAATCGACAGCTTGACTTTTCGTCGCAGCTCTTCTCCCTCAGCAATAATCTGAGAAGCAACCTCACTGGCAAAGTCAAGCTTTATCAGATTGAAACCCTCATTATTGTGGCACTCTTCCTCTTCTTTTTCTGCCCCAGACGACTCTGTCTTGTATTTCTCATCTATTCCTTTCTTCTGCCGCACGAGATCCGCCAGCATAGCGATTGGGTCGTTGTAGAAATTCTCCTCGCCCTTCGCGACCAAGTCAAGGTATTGGTTTGCCTCCATTTTTGCGATCAATCGAGATGTTTGATTTCGGCAAAATCGGTCGACACTACCCTTATGACATCCTTCCAACCTCCTGCGATTGTGCACATCTTCAGCGAATTTCATTTTGTGCTTGGATTTGTGGACTTCATTTTGGAGACGAAGAACTTCAAGGTGCCGAATACTTTCAAGATGGTCGTCGCCGTGCGGGATGGAGGGCCGCGGACTCTCGTTCTTGTAGAAATATGCGTGATCTTGATCGTGTTGCTCGCCAGGTCGTTTGTGCGAAAGTTTATGAGAAACTAAGATGAAACCATCTATTCTAATTTTGGAGAGTTTCTTGAGCTTTTCATTGTGAATTGTTGGTCTTTGGGGCAATTGGCTCGAGAGAGAGGGAGACTTGGGGTTTTCCGCGCGAATGCGGTGCAAGATGGTGTCGTACATGTTAAAATAACTCAAATAATAATCGCAAACGCCAAATTTATTATAAGGTGTTCATTACGCAAGAAAAGACAAGCCGCCCTGAAAATCACACACCACCCCCACCGATCTTTATAAATGTTTACAAACAGAAAAATCGGGTTCCTACTAGTTTCGGTGTGTATCTTGTTGGTCCAGATAATTTTTCAGCGCTCCTTCTTGGATGATCACATGTCATCAGCCTCTTCAGCTTCATCAGCCTCATCATCAGCATCATCAGCCTCGGATCATCAGAAGCACAACCAACAGCAGCTGCATTTTGATGAGGTTGCTCCCCAAAATAAAGTTTACCTGAGCAAATCAAAGAATGCAAACCCTGCCTGCGGCAACATCGCCATAGCGTCGAAAATGGACTACGAGCAGCTATTTTACAACCACTTTGTCGACGAAAACCTTCTAAAGAGTTGGGTAGAGAACGATTGTCACAAAAGTTTTTTTGAGGTATTTGTCGCCGATCCCGCATTGAAGGTTGATGCGACAATGACCAAGTCACCACTTTCCCCCCCCGCGACCATTACCGCAACAATCGACCCCCCCCCCCAAACAACCCCCCAAACAACCCCCCAAACAAACTCCCAAACAACCCCTCAAACTCACCCTCCAGAAGATCCAGAAAAGCCCTTCGACCCTAGTTCACTTATTCATAATCATGTTATTGATGAAGCTGTTGACTTCAATCACCCCAAAAGTCCCCCAGTTATATTCAACCCAACTTTCAAGATGAACCCAGAATCAAACACCGGGCTGTACTGGTCCGACGAAAGCGTCGACATTCACCAGCTCCATGACACCAGGCGAAACAACCAGCAGGATGAAAACGACCTTCCCAACACGATGGTAAAAATTGCCGACTTGCAGGCTGATCCAGCTGTCCACCTCACAACTGATGGCAACTGTCCAGACGGTCCCAAGGAATCCCACGCCTGCTGCAAGGTGGCTGACCCGGTCGGCGTTTGGCAGCAGAAGGTGATCGAGCAAAGCGAGCAGCAAGCGCACTACAACACTAACCCAGTCGCTCGGCGCAGAGAAACCCTCTCGTTGCTTTTTGCTCGGGTGTCACCTCAAGGGGAATTCCAAAAAAAGATCAGCACACGAACAAGCTGGCACTGTTCGTTCACCTTCTTCCATCCATCGTTCGCACGTACGACTGCGACGTGGACTATTTGATGGTCATTGCGTTCGACAAGGGGGACGAGTTTTACGACAACGAGGAGGGTCAGACAGAGCTGAAGGTGAGTCTCACTCAGTCTCAGTCTCCAATGCGAGTCACAACTAAATGACGCACCTTCTTCGCTCGCTCGGCGCAGAACTGGCTGTTGCAGAATCTTGCAATTCCGATGGGCGAGCGAGGCGTGTCGATCAAATTCATGCTAGTGGAGGTTGAGAACGAAAAGAAGAAACCGGGGCCAGTCTTCAATGCCATGCTCAGAGAAGCATACCACGCTGGGGCCGATTACTTCTACAGGTTGAATGACGATACAGAGCTCACAAGGTGAGCGAGCGAAGCGAGCGAGCCTTTTGGAAAACTCGAGCCTTTTGTGCTTTGTTCTGTGTTCTGTTCTGTTCTGTTCTGTTCTTTGTTTTTGATCCACCCCTGAACAATCGCTTTGCACAAAAAGATGCACCTGGCCGAACTCGCCACCGTTTCCACTTTTGATCGTCTAAAAACGCGATGCGTTGGAGTTAGGGTTGATTCAGTGATTGCCTTTTTAGTTTTTTTCACTTTTACCTACATGCCCCCTTTTGGGAAGTGCGCGAAATGGCTACAGACGGCTACATCCACTACCTAGCTAGCCCGCCTAATTCGTTTGTTTGCTCGTTTCGCTCGTCTTTCATTAAAAATGCGCCTCGCCTCGCCTCGCCTCGCCTCGCCTCGACTCGCCTCGCCTCGACTCGCTCGGCGCAGCGGGGGAAATAGTGGCACGGAAGACAAGTGGTCCAAAACATTCATAAAGTCCCTCCAAGTGTTGGGTCCACCGTTCGGGGTTATCGGCCCTAGGTGAGCGAGCGAAGCGAGCAAGCCTTGAGGAAGACGAGAATACTCGCGATGAATCCGCAAAATGGCTGCGAGATGCTATAAACCCCTCCCCCTTCCGCTCGCTCAGCTGTAGGATCCGCTTAAAAATGTGCTGTATTTGGCAGGATAATGAGGCTCATTGCTACAGACGGCTACATCCACTACTGAACCAACCCACTCAATTCGTTTGGCTCGCTCGCCTCCCCCCTGCTCAATGCATCTCGCTTCGCTCGGTACAGTCACGAGAAGGGGAACCTGAAAATCTTGACGCACGATTTTGTTCACCGGAGCCACATGGACATTTTCCACGGAGTTTATTATGACCCGTTTTTTACTGATTGGTGGATGGACGATTACATCTCGTTTCTATACGGAAGGAATCGGACCATCAAGAGGTGAGCGAGCGAAGCGAGCGAGCCTTGATGAAGACGAGCATACTCGCGATGAATCCCGCGAAATGGCTACAGACATAATGGCTACATCCACTACTGTACTAACCAACTCAATTCGTTTGGCTCGCTTGGTTCGCTCGTGCTTCATTAAAAAAAATGCGCCTCGCTTCGCTCGGCGCAGCACAAAATTCATGGTCAATCACCACAGCGGCCACCACGGAGACAAAAGGAACGAGGTGCACGATGACAAAACGCACCAGATTCCTGTCGCCGTCAAGGAGGGGCGAGAGAAGATCGAGCTTTGGATGCGGAAGTCCATCAGCGACGTCGACGAAGCGAGCATAAAATCGCTGATGCTGGCTGAGCAGGGTCCGCCGTATAGAGACGTGCCGGATTTTTGAAAAGGGTGAATGAGTAGAAGTGAAGTAGCAATCATTTGAACGTTAACATTACAATTATTTTGCACATGCCACTTGTACACAAGAAATTTTATATATTTTCATCCCCAGCACCCTCCTCCCCCACACCATCCAGATCGCCGCTTCTTCCGCTGCTATGCGACCTCATTTCAGCTTCTATGACGTTGCTCAGAGCCTTGTTGACAACTCGCTTGTTGCTGTTGAAACTCCCAGTTTCTCTACCGCTTGCGGCAAAATCCACGCTCACTTGGTTGATTAAGCTGTCCATGTCCTCCATTCGTTTCCGACTCGACTCCAGCTGTTCTTTAATGCTCGCACCGCCGCTGACAATATCGGCGAACTTCTCGTTCAAGGCCTTGTACCGCTTCTCCAGCTTGTCCACCTCCGCGCTCCACCCCTCAGCTTTCTTGCCCTTGAAACCCTCCACAGCCCTGTCCGCCCACTCCCGGTGATTCTTCAGCATGTTGTTCAGCAGTGGACTTAGCGTTGGGAACAATCTGACAAAACTCTCGTACAGGGGGCTCACGACGTACTCAATGAATCCAATTTGCATGGTGTTCTTGTTCACGTTGTTCCTGTCCATCATGCTGCTAACTGGCATTCCGGCAGCGATCTCCTTGTCTCCCTGGCCGAAGAATTCAATCATCACAGCGTCCGCCCACTTCTTGCACACATCAAACGTTTTTACGGGATTGCTGATGTCAGCTGTGCCGAGCGAAGCGAGCCAAATGAATTGAGTGGGTTAGTTCAGTAAGTGGGTGTAGCCATTTCGCGGGATTCATCGCGAGTATGCTCGTCTTCCTCAAAGCTCGCTCGCTTCGCTCGCTCACCTGCGTGCAGAAACACCTCGATCATGAACTCCCTATTGTTCACCTCTGTCAAACCCGTCATGTTCTCCGCCGTGCACTTATTCCCGATTATATCCTGCTGCAAGTCCTTCCCGTTCATTTCGATAAACACCTGCAGCTTGCTTATTGTCGAGAAATGGTGAACCATGTCCGTTCCCAAGATTGCTCCAATTATAATTTTCCGCACGGCTCTCCACTGGGTGTTGTCCAAACCCTTGAATACGTTCAACTTGGTTTGCCGAACAATGTCGTACAGTGCCGCGCAGTGCATGTTTTCCAACGGGCTCTGATCGTTGTACAAGAGCGCAACTTCGTTTTTCGTTTTGATCAAGAATTGGTTGCTCAGCCCTGGGTGGCCAATATCGTGGGCGAGACTGCGTTGATAATTGGAGGTTAGTAGTTATTAGTAATTAGTAGTTGGTAGTGGATGACACTCACCTAGCGATTGCCAACGCCGCAGTCTCCAACGGCATCAAAAAACTGTTCGCCTGTGTCTCAATTACAAATCGGTAAACCGTCTGCGTAACATCCACCGCGTGGTTGAAGTTGTGATAGCTGTTTGCGGCAATGTACCTGTTCTTGACCGCGCTGAAGAATCGCATCATCGTGTGGCTGCTCACGTTCAGCTCCGTGGGTATGTCAAAAGTTTCGAAAATTAGGTGCAAGGCGGCGTACGTTTCCTGCACCTGGTACGCAAAGATGTCAAAGCCCCACGAAGAAATTTCTTCTTCCAGGTGCTCCCAGTCAACTTCCGTGTCGAGGCGGTAGGAGGTGTCTTCAATTGTGAGCTGGTCCGAGTCGTCGTCATCCGCCAGAAAGGGCGATTGGGATGCCCGCCGGATGGAAGTTCCAGTTTTTTTATCGGCAATAAAGCCCCCGCCACCGCCCCAGCCTTCAACCCCATCACTCCTTTTGCCGCTGGCGGAAATCGTCGGCGCGGTTGCTCTTCGTGGGCTATTTTCGAGCGTTCGCACTTTACGCGCCTTCTTCTCCTTCTCGGAGAATAACATTTTTTCCCTTTCTGGGTTCAGTAGAGGTTTCACTTTCACATCTGTCTCTCGCTTTGGGGAGTTGGGAGAGGTTGTTCCGTTCAGACCGTGGGCTGTCTTAACGACAGTAGACCTTATCTCCACGCGGCTGGGAGAGAGGCGTCCGTCTTTCATCTTGTTGGCAATGTTTACGTTCGTCTTGCGTTTGGATTTCCCCGACAACGCCGAAAGCGATTTCTGCTTGTTCTGGTTTGGGATGGCTGAGGCTTCCAAGTACTCCTGGTTGATCCAGTCCTTTGTGGACTGGTCCATTTGATCGTGAACATACTGGCGTTCATTTCCGGGAAGAACCAGGGAGGTTATTTTGGCCAGTTTCGAAATGATTGTTTCAAGAACTTCAGTCTCGAGCATATCGTCGAATTCATTGACAAGAGATGTGAGTGCAATGGACTGTGGGGAGGGAAGGAAGGAGGGAGGGGTGGGGGGTAACGTGAGGGTTAGCATGTGTTTGTTGTTTGGTGCTTGTTTTTTCTTTCTTGCTCACCTTGCGCCTCCGACTTATTCTTCCACTGTCCGAATTCATAGTATCCTCTAGGTTTTCTTCTTCTTCATCTGCCTCCTGGCTCTGGTGAATCTGCTGGACGCTTTTAAGGATGCTATTTGCGCTCGTTTTGAGCGTATTCATCATCCGCTCCAGCGGCATTACCACCAGCGTGTCTACGCTGCTCTGAAAACTCATGCTGAAACCAACCAGCAAAACAATTGTCAAGCTAATGATGAACAGGCTATACATGCTCTCCAGCTGCAATTGCGTTTTCATCGAAAACTCGCAAGAAACGTGCTGGAAATTTGCTACCAACACGCCATCGCTCCGCACGCTGTTCGCCTCCTCTTCGTTCAAAATATATGTTTTCGATATGTTTTGACTCGCAACCACGAATTTAATTGGGTTGTAGTCCTTCTCGTCGTAGAATTCGACAAATTCGACCATACTCTCGTCCCACTGAGCCTCCGTCCACGAGTCAAACTTGCTCACAATTCCAAACATCTCAATGTGAGCGTTCACGCTGTCGTCAACGGGGGTGTAGGTTAGCAGCGGCGAAGCGAGGACAATTGTCATGACCAAGCTCGCCACCCGTCGAGACAACAGTCCCGACAACTTCTTGCTGATCTCCTTCGCGTGAGGCATCTTTCCTCCATCGCCCTTCTTCTTGGCCTGCATCTGGAAGAATATCTCAAAGAACTTGAATAGCTTTGTAAGTTTCATGAGCCGTCCGGACTTTGCGCCGATCTTGGCTATTCTCGCAGCTTTGAGGAGCGAAGCATCGCTACTGCTGTTCATTCCGACTAAGAGGGAGGGAGGGAGAGTTAGGATTAGCACAAACAAGAAATGTAATTCGAGCAAGCACAATAATTTCTCACCTGCTGAGGATATCATCCTTATATCTATCAAGATGGACAGCGTCCCAATCACGTCCATCCAGAAGAAGAACCCGTTGAAGTATTGTTTACTTGTCGCACAGAGCGTGACTGACTCCAAGACAAATGTCACGAAGATGACAATGAGGATAATATCGTAGACAAGATCGACTGATTCCGCAGCGTTGAAAATCACGTACAAATCTGGGAGGTAAAGGGAGAGGATCAGGCAAATTCCCAAACCTAGCTGCGTGTAAATGTTATCCATCAATTGTGAGAGTTTGTCAATCTTCAAGAATGTCAGGAAGGATTTTGTTTTTATTTCGGGATGGCTGGTCGTAGCGGTGTGTGGTAGGTCTGTGATGATGTTGATTTTGGCCGACATGGTTGGTTATGGGGTAAGTGGGGGTGGTAGGAAAAAAAAGGAACTTGGTTCTTAAGAATAGATGTTCGATTGATTCGTTTTTCTGTGGGAGCTGCTGTGTTTTATTTTTGGTTGTGGGTTATATCGTCTTAAGATCCGTGATTTGAAGAGGCCATGCCCTAATCATGTTGGATACATTCATTTCACAGGCTTATCAAAATATATTTAAGCTTCAGTTAACGAAATTTCATAAATTAAAAGGGACTTCATGTGAGTGCAGTGTTTGGGAGGTTGCGGCTAGTCGTACGCTACGCTAGAACTGCATGGTTGACGCGGGTTGTAAGATATTGGTAGCAAGCTATCAGTAAATTAATCTTTCCTCTAAACCCTCCTTATTCTCTTCGCCATCTCCTTCCAGTCCTCACAACCACTATAAAACCACAAATAATACCCCATGGGAGAAGTCAAATGCTCACCACCAGAGTCTCTCCTGAAATTTGAAGAGCCTCTGTACATTGGCCTCGAGGCCAAGACTGACCTCTCCAATGCCAATGGCCCCAAAGCTACCGTGAGCCAGCTCGACGACATGCTTCGATTTATGCTCCCGCCCAGGCAGTGGGTTGAGGAGTCTGGAGCTTAGATGCAGCATGTTAGCAAGCAGCCGGCGACCCGTCTTGACGTAATTTCCTTACAGGAAAATTTGGATCGGCGACACTTGGAACGCCAAGCTCGGGAAACTGGACTTTGCCCGGTGCGCGAGGACCTGTACTCGCAGGGATTTGACGAACTAATTAGGCAGGTGACAATGGACGGCGCGGAGCGCGGTTTGCTTCTTCTGAGGGTTAGGGACGAAATCAGAATGACAATAGACGCTTACAAAACACTCTACGACTCGAGTGTAACATTCGGCGTGAGGAAGCAGATCCAGGCGGAGCAGGGAATTAGCGTCATGGAAAGTAACATTAGCGACCTCAAGAACAGGAAGAAGGAATTGGAGAACAAGGTTCTGGAGCTGAGGAACACGGTTGACGTCATTGAAAAGAGGGAGGCGGAGTCAAGGGCTTTGGAGGAGAAGAAGAGGAAAGAGAGGTTGGAATTCTTGAAGCACCAGGGCCAGCATTTGGATTTGTTTTTGAAGCAGATTGGTGGGAAAAATTAACGAGAGTGTGAGGTGAGGCGAGGAAACATAAACTAGAGAGGACTTTTAAAAATTTCTGTTTCATTGTTGTTGTGCCGAGTTGTGCACAGCCTCGCAAATCCGACACATCGAGCTGTATTTGTAAGCAGACATGTCTATTATCCCGTTGAACCGATCCTCCGGTGGCGAATCTTTCCAGGCAAAATACTCTTCGTACTTGGCCTCGTTTGTGGAGAGCTCGGTAAGGAAGCTAGTCAGTTTTGGAATATCATCAAATTGATTCATTTTGAGGATGGATGGTTGAGTCAAGGACGGCAGGAACTGCACCGAGCGAAGGAGTGGGGTTAGTTCAGTCAGTAGTGATCGCTCGAGTCTTCCTCAAAGCTCGCCTCGCTTCGCTCGCTCACCTGGTCGATGGATTCTGCCCCCCAGTAGATCGGAAGTGTTCCCGCCAGCAACCCGTCGAACACCTTCTCAGTTACGTAGTCTTTGATTTGATTGTTTTCGAAGGAAAGGTAAAACTTGTATCGCTGAAGGACCAGCCTCTTGTTCATATTTCGCTCGTCGCTCAATTTTGGCTCTTCCTTGTTCTTAAGGCAACGGCCGTAAGAGTGGAGGGGCATGTGCCTGGCCAGCTCTTCCATCTGCTCGAGGCGCGCTGTGGCCCCAGCGTTTTTGCAATTGGAAACGAACGCAGCAACAGCATTTGGCTCGCCAAAACCATCTTTTTCCGAGAAGCTGAGTTTTTTTGCGTCGTGATAATACTTTGCATCGAAGTGGGGGTGAATCGTTATTGTGGGGATGGTCGACTCTAAGTCGTAGGTGGCAGTCATGTCGAACTTGGAAACATACTGAGGGTTCGTCATGAGGGGGTGTAGCCCGGCTGTTCCAACGAAACCATTATGAACTTTTGGTTCGGGTTGGACGTGGATCTTTGGGGGAAGTCATTCATTGAATGGGTCTTAACGTGAAACGCAACTCCGTCGGCTGTGGCCAAAGTCGAACGATCAGACGTGAACGTGCACTCGGTTGAGCACTTGGCCTTCGCCGCCTTGATAAATTCGTCATTGTCCCTCCACCAATCTAGGTAGCCTTCGAACTTATTGTAGAGGAGGATTGTTACGATTGGCCGGGGTGCGTCTGGGTCAGGGAGGGATGATCGGAGGTGGGAGAGAGAGTTGGGAATTGGAGCTGGAATTGGAATTGGGGGAGTGGGGGGTTTTTGGGGTTTTGAAACTGGGGGGGTGGGAGGATCAGGTGGATGGGAATTGGGTGTAGTGGATGTGGGGTCGCTCATCTGTTTGCGAAGTTTCACATTCTCTAGTAAAAGCTTCGCTTCCTCAAGCGCCATTGCGGAGTACTGCAGCTCATCACGCAGGTAAACCAGTTCGACAGATTTTTCGGTATATTTATTTGAATGGGGAGTGAAGTTGGGGTCATTTTTTTTTGGCGAGCTGAATGAAAATGACCAAATAGTAATGATGATGAGACAACCGACCAAGAAAAATTCATTCATACTACTCATTTTCATGGTTAAAAAAATGCAGAGAAATCAAATGAAAAATTAAAATTTTAGTCGATTCATGAAAAAAGGGGGTTTTTAGAGAGTTAATTTATAGAGCCGACCTTTCGGATTACAGTTATGGGCCTACAGTGTTGTTTCACAGATCCTGCAAAAACTTATGTTGGGCCGATTTAGCTTGCCAATGATTCTGGTGCTGGGAATTTGGGTCTTTACATTCATGTTGTCATTGAACAAGATTCATATGGACAGTCAAGATTTGATGGCAGAAGCTCAGTCGTTTTCGGCCGAGTCACCCCTCAAGTTGGCCAACCAGGCCATGAAGGACTCTCTTGCTGCAGCTTCTGCTTCTGCTCCTGATAACACACTGGCGCAAAATGAGCAAGTTGAGAAAAAAAAACCCGCCCCCCCTCCCCCTCCCCCTCCCCCTCCCTCTCCTCCTTCTCCTCCCCTTCCTCCAGAAACCCTTCCCCAGCCCCTTATCGACCTCGCACTGAGTTTCTACCCCTCCGAAGAGCGCCAGCAAGAAAAGGAAAACATAAAAAAGATTCGCAACTTCTCCAAACTCCCTCCCTCCACTACCAACCTTATCGTATTCAGCGTTTTTGGCGACAATCCAAAATACACCCAGGGGCTCGTTCACAACATCAATTTGCAAAAGGTTCTTTACCCAGAGTGGAAGGTTCGCATCTACGTTGCGAACAATGTCCCAAGCGACAAGATTGAGGAGTACAAGAGCCTCGGCGCGGAGGTCGTCCCGATGAACAAGGACAGCGTAGATTTGCACGGCGCCTTGTGGCGCTTTCTCGGCACCGTGGACCCCAACGTGGACCGCTTCATCATTCGCGACGCGGACAGCAGGCTGAACTCCAGGGAGCGGTTTGCGGTACAGAAATGGATAGAATCGGGAAAATCCCTGCACGTTATGCGGGATCATCCAAACCACGACTACGCCGTGAACGCGGGGATGTGGGGAGGAGTCCGCGGCGTGGTGACGAAGGAGCTGTTGGAGAAAACTATGGGGGACTTGGAGTCGACTGGAAGGTCGGAGTACGGAGACGACCAGCGCTTTCTTCGTGACGTGGTTTACGGCCTTTGGAAGAACGACGCAAAGGATGATGTGAGTCAGCACGATAGCTACAGTTGTGGTCGGTGGGGCGCCGACCCATTCCCAACCAAGCGAAGCAGTAATCTACAGCATGTTGGGCAGGTGTTCGACGGCGAAAATCGTCCTAGAATGGGCGACATTACTTGCTGCATGACGAGGAAGAAGTCGCCAGATGGGTGTAGGCTAGAAAATGCGTGGGAGTGGGGGTAGAAGTGTCAATGTTAATTTGGCAGTAGGTTTTTGGGAATGTTTTACTTTTCTTCATGCTCCCTCATCTTCACCATTTCATTTCATCTCTAAATTACCTTTGCATTTGGATTTGATTTGGATTTAGATTTTACTTTATAAATTATACACAGCGGCTTCCCCAAACCCCAAACCCATACACACACACCACATAATGGCAGGACTCGTCGAAACAGAAAGTACTAAATATTCAATTGGTGACCATATCTTCATCAAAGGCACAAACGAAATGAATGAACAAACAGCTGAGATTGTATGTTTCAAGGATCCTACCACAGTCACTTGCGAAATTATGATTGGAGACTTTCCCCAGTCAACAATAACAATCCCAACCTCCTCAATAATCAGACTAAACGCCTCAAAACCAAACTCAAAAGCCAAAACAACCCAAATGTACAAAATAGGAGATCACGTCTTCATAGAAGGAACTAATGAAATGAACGAAGATGAAGCTGAGATTGTCACATTCAATGACGACAATTCCATCCTCGTTGAAATAATGGTTGGTTGCTTGAAACAAGGGCCTCGTACAATTTGTGCTGAGGAGATTTTCCGCCTCGATAGTGTCAAGATTGAGGCGGACGTTCTTGTACATCGTAAAAATAGTGTCCATCACGTCCACAAGCATATCGAGGAGGAACGAGTTGAAAAGAAAATGAGTCCTAAGAACGTGGTTAGGAGAATAAGGAAATCGCTGACAACAACGGTGAAAACCTTGGTGAGTGAATTTCATAGCAACAACATCAATAATTTATGTCTGCTAACCCAAATCCAATCCTATACCTATACCCATACCCATATCCATACCAAACAACAGCTTCCATCACAGGACAAAACAAATAAAAATTAAAAACTTTTATCTCTTAAAAACTTTTATCTCTACCACATATTTAACAAGCACGCCATGATCACACTCAACCCCGCCGCCGTCAATGCCCCCACCCCCAATCTACCTCCTCCGTTACACAAACTCCCCTCGCCAGCATTCTCAGCGTTGTGAGGCCCGCAGCAAAACGTCTCCCTGTAGTGAGCCGGCATGAGGCCGTTCGCCGGAACGACCGTCATTCCCGTGACGCAAGTCTCGCTGCACTTCTTGTACACGCACTCGCTCTTCTCCTCCCACCAGGAGTCCCCGAAGAACGTCTTGCCGCAGTACAGTGCAGACGACAGGTCGACCTTCACCTTGACACACCATTTGTTGGCAAACTCGGGGCAGATCAGTTCGTTGAATTGGGTTGAGCGAGGGGCCAGCAGGGTTGAGTAGCACGAAAGAGCATCCCGAGGGTACTGGTCAGAAGCATATGTATTTGAATTGGGAAGTAGCAGAACAACTAGGAATAGAAGGATGGTTTTATTATTTATGTTGATTTGGTAGGAGGCGAGAGCCATTTTAAGTTGTTTTGGATCGGAACTTTTAAGAAGGAGTGTGTGGGGTGGGAGTTGGAAATTTAATGAATGGAGTTTTGTACCTGTGTTTAAGGTGGGAACGTCTTATATTTTTAATTTTTGTAAAATAATATATAAATTTTATAATTTTTAAATTCCTAGAGTTTAAATATCCTTAACTGGAAGAGAACCAACATCAACATCGATCACAACATCCACAATATATAAATGGGCCGGTCATCCCCGCCAAAGTCACGAGAGGGATCACGAAAAGCACCAATTACAAATGAGCCAAAGTCCCCCAAGGAGGTGAGTTTTGTTTTGTAGAGTGGGAAGAGAAGACGGGCCAGGGTCAAGGAGGTCACGTGCTGTGCTTTACCAATATCAAAACCACATCCCAAATTCCTTGTTACTCTTTTGCTTGGTCGAATGTTTTAACCTTTTGTGTGTTTGTTTTTTTCCTTTGTTGCAAAACCACTTGCTGTTGTTTGGAATGCAATGTCTTTGTTTCCACCTTTACCAACACAACCACGTTTCGTTCACAACAACAACAAACAACGTACCAGTCGGAGCGCACCTTCCACAACTTGCTCGACTTCCACGAGCGCTCCCAAGCCTCCTCGTACCTAGCCAGCGTGCATTCAGAGGTTGACGCCCAGCTCGAAACCGCCAGCGCGCGGCTTCTCCTCGGGCAGGGTCTAGCGGTCAGGGGGGACAGGATGGAGGTTACGGACGGTGGGGGGGGCGAGGGTCGGCGAGTCCTCAGCGCCCGGGGGGCGGGCAGGGCGCACCCAAGCAGCCCCGATGGGGCCAAGGGGGAGGGGGGGGAGGAAGACGAGAACGAGAACAAAAGGGGGCTGTCGCCGTCGTCGTGGGGGCGGAAGGACCGGAACCAAGAGGAGGAGGAAGACTACAGTTTCTCGGGCGGCCAAGACAGTCGGGCGAGCCTGTCCCGCCTCGGGTCCAACCGCAAGAATAAAAGCAGTGGCCTGCTTGGCGGCGGCGGCGCCGGCAGAACATCCTCCCTGGTGGCCTCCCTCCGAGCCCTCTGCCAGGTAAACTCCGACTCCGGGGGGAGCTACCACGAGGTGTTCGACCGGTTGAATTCCGACCTGCTTAGCGGCCTCCACCAGCTCGGGCTGACCCAGGCGACCTCTGGGGACGCCCGGGTCGTTTCGGAGCTGTTCTCTGTCGTCGCGCCTGGCAGCGGTGGCGGCGGCGCCGGTGGCGGCGGGTCGCCGTCGCTGTCCTACGGGAAGTTCCTCAAGGCCATGATGGCGGGTGGTGGTGGCGGCGGTGGGGTCGGGGCGGCGGGGGAAAAGAAGAAGAAGGACGGCGGTGGAGGGGGCCGGAGGGCTCACGAAATCCTTGAGAGCCTGCAGTGGCAGCTCGCCTCGGTCGAAGCCGAGGAGGAGGACGGAGGGCGAAGGGGGCTGTCGGCGACGGAGGAGCTCGGGAAGCTCCTCGCCGAACGGGACGGAGACGGAACGGGAATCGTCTCCAAGGAGGAATTCAAGGATGGGTTCGAGGAGTGGTGCAGGAGGATTGGGGGGGGGGTTAGTTTGAGCGAGGAAGGTGAGAAAAAAAAAAACACACGCACGCACACACACACACCCTGAATAAAAACCCCACCCCACACAAAAAAAGAAAAAACAACGCACCCCCCCCCTAACCCCCCCACCCCCCCCCACAACAAAAAAAATCGTTTGGAACGACCCCTCTCACCAGACCTCTCAAAGCTGTCCTCTAAGTTCTCCGTATCCGCCCCCTCCGGTGTCTTTGGCGTATCGTACGCATCCTTCCTCCGCGTTCTCTCCCGGGGTACCGGTACCGGTTCCGGTTCCGAGTCTTCGCTCGGGGGTGGTGGCTCCCCCTCCCCCTCCCGTTCCCGTCCGTCCCTCACCTCCCCCCCCCTCCCCTCCCTCCCCTCCCGAATCCTCTCCTCCCTCTCAACCTCCGGCCTCACCCTCCCCTCCCTTCTTCTCCTCCTCCTCCCCCCCTCCGCAATGTCACCCCCCTCCTCAACCCTCATAACCTTCTCGGAGGTCGAGACAGTCCTGGCCGTCGACCTAGGCGTGGCCATAACCCCAGAGGAGGAGCGAAGGATCAAGGAGGACTTCAACCCGAAACAACCGTTCTCCACCGCCGCCGCCCGCGCCGCCACCACCGCCGCCGCCAAACCCCGCGCGGAGGGCGGGGGGGACGACGGCGACCACTCCACAATGGTCGACGCCCGCAGGATGCTCGAGGCCTGGGGCCTCTGGCCGAGCGAACCGACAGCACACCCCGGAGGAGACCGCCAAAGCCGCCAAAGCCGCCAAAGCCAGGAGGAGGGGGCTGGGGGTGGGGGTGGGGGTGGGGCTGTGGCTGTGCCTCACCTTCCCCTCCCCAGCCCTCCCCTCCTCCCCTCCTTCTTCTCCTCCTCCTCCCCCCCCCACCACTCCCTTCGTCGTGGTGTGTCCTCTCCCTCTCCTCCGCTTGCCTCCGCCTCCGCCTCGGCCTCGGCCCCGGCGGACCACCACCACCGGCAACTCTCGGCAGAGAACGATAGGCTCCGCAAGGAGCTAGCGACGTTCGACCTGGACTTCTTCGAGGAGATCGAGGACCTCAAGGACAACTACCGGAGGCTCAAGGATTTTACGAGCGGCACCAAGGGGGGGGGGGGGGGGAAGGACAAGGACCGGGACCGGAGGGGGAGGAGGACAAAGACCTGGGAGGAGGAGGACGACGACGACGACGACGACGACGACTCCGACCCGGTCTCGTCCGCCCCCCCAGAACAAATGAGGGCGATGCTGTCCAGGGCCCGCCGCCTGGGAGGGATAGGGGCGAGCGTTGAGCTCTCCCCCCGGCAGGCCCACGACCTCTCCCCCCGGCGCAGCCGAGGGCGCCAGAACCGCCACACAGACCGCCACACGACAACAACAACAACCAAGACCTACGGCGACCCCAAGGCGGGGTACAACGGCCGGGGGGGGGTCGTCGCTGCCCACGAACGGAAGCTCGCCTGGCAGGTTGCTGGTGGGGGTCGGGAGGGGCTCGAGGAGGTGGTGCTCTGGCTGGGTAGGCTGGGTGGTGGTGGCGGGGGCGGTGGCGAAGGTCGAGGTGGTGGAGACAAGGAAGGGACACGGGGGGACGGGGTCGGTCGGTTCCTCACGGGAAAGGCGATTGGGAGGGCGATGAGGGAGGGGGGGTACGACCTTACGGACAAGGACGTTAGGGAGGTTGTTAGCGGGTTCGGTTCGGACGAGTACGGGCGGGTCGACGGGGAGGAGCTGAGGGTTTTTCTCGAGGACCTGGGGAGGGAGAACGCAATGCAGTGGGGAGAGGGACGGGGGGTGAACGCTGAGGAGGAGGGGGGGGGG
>BRYC01000055.1:0-32500 GCA_030267985.1 Parmales sp. scaly parma | reverse complement strand
AGGGCAACACGCGCAGCCACCGGAGGGGAAGGCACGATGACTAAGACAATAAACAGTAACAATGATGATGACAGCGATGAAAGCTTTTACGGGGGAACTGGCAGGGGAGCGGGAAGGATGAAGGTTGAAGTGAGGGGCCACAAGGTTGACAAAGTCAGCAAGGGCAATAAAAAGGAGCCACAGGAGAAGAATTGTGAATTTTTGTCATCAATAGCTACGAGTGATTTTGCTACTTTTGCTTCCCCTTTCTTTTCCTCTATTTTCACCCATCGAGCTCAGCATGAAGAAAGATCCCCTCAGTCGAGATGCATATGGGAACCTTATAGTCTCCCCAAAAGCTAATGAGATCGCTCTCGAATCCGTCCTGCCGATCCCACGTGCTCAACCCGTAGTCCGCAAAATTGCCCTTTGGGAACCCTCCCTCCCCCCCAGCTTTCACCGGGCTCCCGCTCAGCATCACCTCCCGCTTCACAATCACCGCGTTCAAGCTCCAGTTGCTGTCGTAGGAGGTGTGGCAGCGGTAGGTAGGTCCTGGGTCGGCCTGCGTCAGGCACTCTTCCACCCCGGGGAGACTTTCATGGTTGTCGCAGTAGTAGGACCAGTGGTTCTTGCGCCTCGAGGGGGGATCACGAGCGCCCCAGTTTGTGGCCTTTCCACATGTTTTGAAACTGTCGCAGCCCTGCTGGGAGCGGGAGCGGAGCCGGACGATCCACGCACCCTGGTCGAGCATCCACATTGACGAGAGGATTTCGTCCATGAATTGGGCCTGGGGTGAATGGGGGGGGAATGGATGGGTTAGGGGTTGTGTCGGGGCAGTCGCTAGCAGCAGCAAATCCACTCACTCACCTTGGTAAGTGTCGTGTCCGCCATGAAATCCTTCTCCAGGAAAATAACGTACTCGCTCTCCAGCATCTCCAAGGCGTAGTAGAACGCCGCGCCGATCGTCACCACGTTGTCGTGCTTGGGGTTCATCTTCACGCCTTCGATATCCTTCGGCTGAACGACCTTGAAGTCAAAGTCCTTGCCCAGCGCAACCTCGACGGGCACACCGGCGTTGGCAATCAGCAGCCGCTCGTGCGACACGTCGAGGAGGCCCATCTCCTCCCAGGAAAGCATCGAGTTGACGAGTGTTACTGGCGTATTGTAGGTCAGAGCAACCACGCCGATTGACTTGGAGGCCAGAGATTCTATTTGGGCTGCGATTGAGGGGGGAGGGGTGACGTGCTTGATCGACTGCGGGTCGATTGTCGGGGATCTGTAGCCTTCGTGAGGACCGCCGATGCACAAATCGTCTTGCTTGGGGTTGAAATTCGCAAAGGAGGTTTGTAGGGAGGTGGTTGAGATGAGGTCCTTGATCGCCACCTTCGAACCCCTCCCTCTTTCGCTTTCCACTGTTCCTTTTTCTATTTCTTTTGCTATTTCCTCCTCCTCCAACCCAGTCATCTGCAATCCCTCCCACCCGAAAAGCTCCAGCTCCTCGTCGCTCGCCCCCCTCTTCAGCGTCGCCCAGGACTTGTCTGGGTTCAAGCTGAGCTCCACGCAGCCATCCTTGGAATCGCACATCCCCTGCGCCTTGGCACAGTTTCCGGCGGGGTTGCACTTGATCTGGCAGCTGCACGCCGGATTTCCTTCCGTCTCGCCGGGGCAAGGAATGTCGAACCGGGCGGAGGCGAGGAGCTCCCGGGCCGAGGCCTTGGTGGGGGAATAGCTTCGGCCTTGGAGCTGCTTTGACATAGCTGGGGGGGGGGCGAATTCAGAGTTTAGGTCAGGCAGGACGGAGGAAAGGGTGTTGGCGCCTGTTTTGGCGCCACGTGCGAGTGAGACTATGGGTGTGGTGGGGGGAGGTAGTTTAATTGGTAGCGGGGGAGTTGTGGTTGCGGGTAGCGGGGGAGTTGTAGTTGCTTCTTCAGGAGGGGTTGGAGGAGTTGCTGTTGGAAGAGAAGGTTTGGTGTTGGGTTTCATTGCATCGAGCATTTCATTTGACTTGGAATTGAACTCTTCAGGAGAGAAGAGCTGCTGCTGCTGCTGCTGTTGCTGTTGCTTTTGCCCCAGTGGGAAGAAAGTAATATCCATTCCTTCCCAACGGAGGTAGCAGATATAACACGACAAGCAGATGAGAATGCTGAAGAGCTTGGAAGATGGGGAGGAAGAAGGTGTAGAGTTGTCAGTGAGATCATGGAGTGACTCCTTTTTTTCGTTGGGAGAGAAAGAATAAGGGAGAAGGGCACGTTTCTTCATTCTGGTTGTTATGTGTTAAAAAATGGAACACGCGACAACGATCAGGCACGCTGCAAAATTATGCCAGGAAATAATTTTAAAATAAAAAAAATCTTCCAGTTTCATATCACACCCAACCTTCAACATAATTTCACACTCCATTCCCTCGATGTCCAACTCCCCAAACTCCATTGAAACCGGCGAGCAGCTTGAAACAGCACAGACAACCAATCAACTTCTCCACGACTCGCTCAACATACATCAACTTAGCCTTCCCTCAATGCCCCCCCCAGCCTTCGAAGTTGTTAATAATATCCCAAGCCTGGCTTCAGCTGAGAATGAAGGTGAATATTGTTTAACGAGCGTCGAGCGAGCCCAAATTCGCTACAACCATCCCATCAATCGCCGCCTGCTACTTGTTTGATTCGACTGTTGCGCCAAAACTCATTCACAAATTAACAAATTTAATTCACTTTCGCTCCAACACCCCAACCACCATCATTCAATACAGCACTCCTCCAAATCCACAGAATGGTTGTTGCCCCCTTCTTACGAGCAGCAATAAAAAAACCTCTCAAACTACAATCCCCCCTAGCCACAGGCTCGTACACCAACCTCTCTGTCAACCGGGGGGTAGCAGTTTGCCACTCAACAACTACTGTCCAAACAACACTTGAAAATTTGGTCGCGTATGACCGACTTCGAATTCGGACTCCAAACAAAATTGATTATATTGAGAACGAACTATTGGAGCAGGTGCACAAAGATCACCAAGTCCGTTACTACGCCAAGGCGTTTCCAGCCCCGCTCAGCGACCGTGAGTTCCTCACCTCCACGATTCACAGGAAAATAGATGATGACACCGTAGTTTGGGTCTGCAGTCCGACGATTATCCCACAGCACCAAACGCCTAAAACGAGGCACGGTCGCGTTCGCGGGGATGTCCTCCAGTACTGCAAACTGACGCGAATCGGTCTCAACGAGTCACAGATCGACTACTACGCCATGCTCAACATGGGAGGCTTCATTCCAAATATAGTAATAAATCAGTTTTTCCCGAGGTTCATGTCCGTGATATGCCGGCGCCAGGAGCATTTTCAGCATCTACGAAAATTGGCAGAGTTGACAGCCGTTGATGGCCGACGAATGGCAATAATGCTTAAACTGAAAAGCCGCAAAAAAGAGTCTCTTGAGGAGTGGCTCGATGAGTTCGCAAATATTAATGTTGCGTTGAAGGAGTTCCTAAGCATCGACCACAAAAGCAACCCCGTGTATCTGAGAAACTTGATCTTGGCAGTCCTCATCAACAAAACTTCGGTCGATAATGTCGTCAAGCAACACAAACTTGAACACATCTTCAGCCAGCACAAATTCTTCGAACCTTTTCTTGAAACCCTGTCAAAGCAGCTAAAATTACCCACAACTAATACAATCAATCCCGCTCCTTCACTGACACCCGAAACCGGCAAGAAGCTTGGAATAGCACTGACAACGAAGCATGCCGACGAATCCATCAACCAGCGCATCAATTTCACCCCCCCCCCCTTCTCGACCCTCCCCCAAGCTGAAGCTGATGCGATCAATCAGATTCGTGAAATGATTGTCACCCCATTCAGCGACCCTAAAATCAAAAAGAAGCAGCTGAAAATGAAATCCCCCCTGGTGAAGGGGGAAGCTATAATCTTTTCACACAACAAGGGGTTGGCAGGTGGCCACGCATCCATTTCCGTCCCAACGTCACTCGAGGCGTTGTGCTCCTACGACAGTGAGAAGCGGCGCGAAAGCACTGGCACCTACTTCCTCACAGACGAGACTTTGGAAGACGTCTCACCATCTCATTTCGTCAAGTACTTTGCAATCCCGTTCCCTTCTCCCTTAAACGACCGGGAGCTCCTAACTAGCACAATTTGGACCCAAATTGATCAAGACACATTTGTCTTGGTCCAGTGTCCAACGATCGTAAAAACGCACCAATCCGACTCAACGCGGGGCACCCGCGTTCGAGCTACAATCTACCAGTACTTAGAGATGAAGCGCGTCGGCCCAAACCTGACTCGGATGAATTACTACTCGCTCATGAACATGAACGGGAACGTGCCAAAGTTTGTGAGTAAAATCCTGCTTCCCGATTACATTGGTGGCATTCCAATTATGAGGCAAGAACACTTCCAGAATCAGCGCCAACTGTCCTTGTTGGATCACAATGACGGGCGCATCATGGGAATAATGCTGATGATCAAGAAGAAGGGGGAAAGCGTGGAAAAGCGGTTGGAGACGTTCTTGTCCAAGAACGAGGCGCTCCAGCAATTAAAAACCACAACTTTCCCCCAGCTTGACGGCATGATGCTCGCCCTCTTGAAAAACAAGCTCTTCCACAAAAAGGCGAAGCAACAACAAAAACGAAGTGGGAAAGTTGGTGTTGAGCCTCCGAATAACCGACTCACTCGTATTTTTAGGTCACACCCAGTTTCGGCAGTCAAAATTCTAAACGATCTTACTGAGGCCGAAGCAACGAAGATTGGGAGATCGTTCAAGCTCCTTCTGCTCACGACCACAGAGCCCGAAGCGGCCGTTGACGCGTGGAAACTAGACAACAGAGTGTTGGCGCCGCTCTTTGCAGAGCACGCGTGGTTCGAGCCGATGATCAACGCGATTGCCAAGCAGCTCCTGAAGAGAAGTAATCTAGGACTGAAGTGGAGGGTGGGCTTGGGGGCTATTTTGTCCATTGGCGACATTATCACGGACGTTTCTGTCATCATTTCCTACCTGAAAAACGGGGACACAGCACAAGCCTACTCTCTCATGGGCATGATGGGTGCCTCAATTTCCCTTCAATTAATCATTGCTTACATTCAAAACCGCAAGAAGGGCAAATGGGCGCTGATTCGGGAATTGTTGATAGTTTTGTCGGGGCTCAAACCGGCAGTGGACGCGTACAGAGTCGCAACGGGATATGAAGATGAACTTAGCACATTCAATCCCCTCATGGAAATGAGCCTCGGAAAGGGCGTAGAATTGGCGTGTGAGAGCATTCCAGGTGAGCGAGTGAACGTGAAAAAATGAAAAAAATGAAGACTCACCACTTTAAAATCGGACATCTAGGCTCACTTCTACAGGTCTACGTGTACATAACTAGCCCAAAGAAGACCACCTTCCATTTGGTGTCCATCCTGATCTCCACGATGACGACAGCATTCGCTAGCGCCATGATCAGCTACGACCAAGACACGAGCGTGGCGAACAGGAAGAAAAATCCCGAATTCTACGGGTACGTCAAGGACACGAACTTGGAGCGTAGCAGTACCTTCGTGGTGATGATACTGCTCGCTGCATTCCACAACTTAAGCAGAACGATCGGCACGGCCTTGTTGTTCGCCGTGAGTGGATCAACAACTTTTGTTTTTTTGGGGGCGGAAATGGTTGTTTACTTGGGGGTGAAGGTGCTGATGAATGACTTTGTGATGTGGATACCGGGCCTTGAGGGCGTCCTCAAGAATATAGTGGCTTTCATCGTTCAAACGATTGTGAAGGTGGTGGTGGATTTTACAGGTGAGCGCTAAAATGGTTTGCGTTCTTTCCCCTCGCGCACCTCGCTCACCCAGTTGCTCTTATTTAGGCCTGATTCACTGTCGTGGGCCAAAGCTAATGGGCGGCTCGCTCTTCACGCTTTTGACAATGTACGGCCAAGTGCTGCCCTTCGTCGCGCTGTCTTTCTACTCCACGAGCACTACAGTAGAGAACAAATCGAATCCCCACGAGATGAACATTGTCTTGATAGTGCTAGCTTGCTGTTGGGGCGTGAGTGTATTGACGTTCTTCGGCCTGGTTGATCGCGACAAATGGTGCACCTTTTTCTGGACCATAACAGGGGCGCAAGACACGGTCAAGACATTTCGGTCGAGTGACAATCCGGCCATCAAGATGAATGCCATTTTCACCAACCACAGCAGCTTCACGGAGAGCATCAAGGACGAGGTGATCGCCTACATGCACGATAAGTGGGCGGAGTGGGTGCGAACGCAACCGGCGTGGTTCACCCCAAAGTTCATCGCATCAGTCGGCGACGAATTCATTCCAGAACGAGCTCTCCGACGATTGAGCGAAACCGCTATAGAAGCGGGAAACCTAGGCAGAGAGAGGAGAAAAATATTAACACTATCATCCATGAAGGAGGTCGTCATCACGCTCACGACCGTCGACACCATGACTGACGTGTACATGATCTACCTGTACAAGGTGAATGGCCTTCACAGCAACGCGAACAAGATGGTCGCAATGATCTCGTTCAACACGGTCTTCCAGCTCATACTGGTGTTGGTTACGTACAAGAAGAAGGGTTGGAGGACCGTGCTGAAGGAGGGGCTCGTCACGCTGCTGTTCATGAGGCCGTTTGTCGATGCGTGGCGCGTCCACAACAAACACGATGATGTCGAGACAAACCTGGAGCCCCTCCACACCATGTTAATGAATAAAGGAATTGAGCTGGCTTCTGAGAGCATCCCCGGGTGCGTGCTGCAGTGCTACGTGCTGCTGATGAATCCAGGGTTGGGGAGCAGCAGGTGAGCGAGCGAGCCTTGTGGAAGACGAGAAATATACGCGAGTCGTTGACTAAGATTATTATATGCTCGGCGCAGCGGGGCAATAATTTCAATCGGAATCTCCGCCTTCATGACCGGACTGACAAGCGCCATGATCGCCTATGATTTGGACACGGGCGCGAACCAAAGGTTGAAGATGCCACTGTTCTACGGGTACATCAAAGATGGGAGACATCAGAGAGGGCGGACGTTTTTGCTGATGACGCTGATCAGCACGTTGCACAATTTGAGCCGGAGCTTGGGCTACGCTATTTTGGCTGTGGTTGATTTGAACCTCGCGCTGAAGTTCTTCGTCGGAGAAGTGGGAGCTTACCTCCTGTACAAGCTGCTCAGGAGAGATTTCTACTGCTGGGTGAGGTTGGAGGGAGTGTTGAGTGTCATTCTATCACTGTTGGAGCGAACGTTGGCCAAGGTGATTACGGATTTCACGGTGAGTGAGTGGGGATGTGCGCGCAAACTGCTATTGAGCGTTCTAATAATAATCTTATCATTGCCGCAGGGCTGCATCCACTTCCGCCATCCGTTCGAGCTCGGAGGGGCGGCGTACTGCGCGAGCATGATCTGGGCGCAAATCATGCCCTTCGTCGCACTTTCGTTTTACGATGGAGGGAACAAGGAGCAGCTGGAGACCCTATTGCTGGGTAGCTTCGGGATCTGGTTGGTGCTAAACGGGCTATTCTTTTACTCGATCGACAGGAGCTACATAACGACGTTCTTCGGCACGAAGACGGCACCTCAATACACCGTCGAATTATTCCGAAACAGCGAGGACGATATCTCGAAATTCGATGCAGCCTTCGATAATCGACAGAGTTACATAAATGGTATCGAGAACGAGGTGAGAGCTTGGCTGGCAGAGAACATTGACAGGTTCATTCTTGAGCAGCCAGAATGGTGGAAAATCGAAATGGTTGGGGACGAGTTTTTGCCGCAACAGGCAATAGAGGCCGAGGGCGGGGCAAGGAGGAGGAGGAGGAGCAGCGTGAACAGTGTCAGAGAGATACTGGGCATTGAGGCCTCATAAAGGAAGGTGATTGAGAAGGAGCAGCGTGAACAGTGGTAAAGAAGATTTTTTCATTATTTCAAAAGAACAAAAGTGTTCAAGTCCATTTTTTAAAACCCTTAGTACGTACTTTGGTTCGCGATTAGGCTGTAAGCTCAACTGAGAGCGACTGCATCATCATCACACCCAACCCCCAACATAATTTCACACTCCATTCCCTCTATGTCTCCCGACCGAAATCTTGATTTCTTGCAGCTTGTTACAAATACGAAATTATTGCGAACACTGCGGCTGAAGCAATATCTGCAGAAGACAGAGAAAGGACCCAACAACGATTGTCATTCAATTTAAGATCTGGTAAAACGAGATAGAAATTTAAGTTCTTCCAGAAATCTTGTCTGTTATTGATCTACCTTCGCTATTAGTTCTTTGGCGAACGAAAGCGCTTGCATTTCGACGCTTGGCTCAGGATCAATTTCGCCGAAAACCTCCTTCTGCTGCTCCTCCTGCTGCTCCTCCTCCTGCTCCTCCTCACTCCTGTTGTTGTTCGCCCTGCTCAGCGGCCTTTCGTCAAAACTCGTCCTCCAGCTGCTCGCATCCATCAAGCTCGGGAAGGAGGCGAACATTGCTTGCTGACACAAAGCCATTTGTGTGTTTATTTGCAGCAGCCTGTGCGCTTCCGCCTTCTCCTCTTCTCGCAGAACGTGCCCAATTACATCGTGGACAAAACCAGTACTGGCATTGCTAATTGAGTTGTCATTGTCGTTGTCATAAAAAGCATTATCTTCTCCTTCTCCTTCTCCTTCTCCTTCTCCTTCTTCTTTTTCTATCACTTTCCTCTTCTTTTTCTTCCTCTTCTTCCGCTTGGCAACCAAAATATCCGGCTCAACCTCCAAATTCGCCGCCTTGCTGCTGTAGCTCTGCGGACTGCTCAGCCGAGCAAGTATCGGTGAGTTGGGGGAGGTTTTCGGCCTTCGCGCCAATGGAGCTTGGCTGATCATGCTCGGCACAAACTTAATATTTGCATTTGTAACATTTTTGGGTGCTGAGTCGAGGAGAAACGTGGAAGAACCAAGGGAGAAGGATGACGTATCGCCACCGTAGGTATGGTCGCCACCAGCTAAAGACCCGCCGCCGCCACCATAAAATGCAAACGATCCATCGGTGAAGCTCTCATCTTCACCCATGACAATGGGTCGTTTTTTGCTGCTGTTGCGCTTCCCCCCGTTCCGCTTCCGGTAGTCAGCGGCCGTCATTCTCACAGGCTCGACAAACAAAGCTGGATGTGTGTACGCTGTCAGATTCTTGGCCGATGCAGGAAGCCTGTTGTGCAATTCAAAACCGCCATCATTGTGGTTATTTGTGATTGTCGTGTCAAAGTCTCGAGTCTCTACCTTGAAGAACTCTGAAAGCAACGAAGCAGCTCTACCATCACTCGTTAGACTGAATTGGAGGCTTGGTTGTGCTGGTTTTACAAATGACAACGAGAAATCTTTCAAAAGTATTGGAGGAGCAAACAGGGACAGGTCGTATTGCATTTTGGGCTTTGTGGAAGTATTGTGTTTCCGGATTGATGTTTTGGGCTGTATTGGGTTTGAGATTGCTGCGATTGCCATGGCTGGAGAGGGGAAAGAGATAGAAATAGAGTAGAAGGAGTGCTGGTGGCTGTGGAGCCTAATAAATAAGTATAATATCCTTGTTCATGTGTAGATTTTCGAAAAATATTAACGCGGATGAAGGAATTGTCGTCAAAAAATATCTTAAGTACCCTTCAACGTTGGAAATGGCAGTCGAAACGTGAGTGGCGAATCATAAGAGCATATATTGGTTGAAAATACTTTATCCACTAACATTTGTGCGCCATGTCATCGATCGTGCAGCACCTCTGGAAGGCCCATGACTGCCGCTGCTCGAACAATGTTGGCGGACTCAACTCAGATTGCTGCTAGTTTGGTTGTCGAGTAAGTCCTTCCCATTCTCCCATCCTCCTCCTCCTCCTCCTCCTCCTCCTCCAAGCCTTCCCCCCTCTCACACCCCCAACCCCACTCGCCCCCGCAGAGACATTGTGAAGAAGAAATACAGAAATGTGGAACCACGACCGGCCCATCTGAAACCTCCTTTGGCGGAGTCACCGTTTGGTATTTTCCCCGCTTCGTACCACATGCGCGACACTTGGGGTGGGAACAAGACTAGACGAGTGACTGACCGAAAGTCAGATGTTGTCGTGAAAGCTTCAAAAGATCCATTATCCTACACGAACCGGAACTTGCCCCAAAGGCTAGAGAAGAAACCGGAGCCCAAGCCTTTCCCCAAGCACTTGAAAATGAGCATGAAGGAGACGCTAAGCGGGGGAGGGAAAAGTGGCAACCTCGATCCCATTGAACCCCAAGCCACCACCCCCAAGGCCAAGGGAGTGAGGTGAGCGAGCGAAATACTGCGAGCAGCAAGCGAAGAGAGCAAAGTACAACTATGTGTGTGCAGACGACAATACGAGCCACTACTAACTAACCCCTTCGCACCTTCTTCGCTCGGCGCAGCAATAAAAATTTTGCCGAACCGCCCGAGAAGCTGGCAATGCACTTGAAGAGCAACTTCAGTGTCACCGGAAATAGCAAGATTTGGAAGGCTCCCCCGAGACCGCTGACCGCCCCCCAGAGGCGCGACCTCAAGAAAAAGACCGACATAAGGAATGAGAGAGTTGACGAGCTAGATAGGGTCGAAGGCTACATGAAACTGACGGGCAAGTTCCTGTACAAGCCAAGCAAGCTAGCCGAAAACGCTCCTTGCGCCAGACCGATGACGGCCCCGCCAATTCGGGCGGCTCGAACCGCCAAACTCAGGGCCCCCAAGGTGCCCAAGGCTGGCGCGTTCAGGAAGAGGGCTATCGAAGCGACTCTGTTTCGAAAATACTACGAGCGGGGAGACCTGCCGGTGAACATCGACCACTGCGCCGGGGGGAACAAGGTGCTGTGGAAGGTTGACGTGAGAAAGCTCGACTACCACGTTTACCTGCCCATCTTCGTCGACGGCTTGCGCGAAGTGGACGACCCGTACAGGTGAGCGAGCGGAGCGTGGGGGGGGTTGAGGAAGACGAGCATACGAGCCACTATTATACTGAACTAACATTATTCCACTCAATTTACTTCGCACCTTCTTCGCTCGGCGCTGATTCCTGAGCGCAGATTCCTCAGCATTCAGGGCGTGATAGACATGATCCAGGCGGCACCCGAGAAGCTGCTGCCGGTTGTGCCGCAGGTGATCCTGCCCATCAACGCGGCGCTAGCCACCAGGGAGACGGACATAATTTGTAGTGTAATGAAAATTCTGCAGCAAATGATCCTGCAAAATCCGGCCGTGGGGCAAGCGCTGGTGCCGTATTACCGGCAAGTGCTGCCGATATTCAATTTATTCAGGAGCAAGGAACAAAATTTAGGAGATAAATTTGACTTCAATCAGAGGAGGAGATTGGACTTGGGGGAGCTTATAAGGGAAACTTTGGAATTGATGGAAATGAGCGGCGGACCCGATGCCTTCGTGAACATTAAGTACATGTGTCCAACTTACGAAAGTTGCAGCAAGATGTGAGAATTGGTATTGGTGGGGGTGAATTGAATAATTTGTGTGGCAATATGTTGTCAATCTAGAAAGTTTTTTTATGTTTATTTGTTTCGATTGCTGCCTCTCTCTCTCTCTCTCTCTCTCTCTCTCTCTCTCTTGTTTTACTTTCAATGTTTCTTACCCAGATTCGCGATCCTCTCCTCAACCCTCCTCGCCTGCTCCAATCTAGCCGCTTCAACAGCGTTCATGGTTTTTGGAGACATAGTTGAGGACTTCGTTGGAGACTTCACCCCCCCCTCGCCCTCGCCATTTTTGCTGCATTTTGCCGCTTGGGCAAGATCAACCTCCCCAACACTGCTCCTTCTCCTTGCTCGCTTTCTGGCCTGTGGTGTCAGGCTATCAAGGTAGAAAATCCCTTGGCCGTTCATAATGATCGAAACAAAGGTGCAGTATGCAGAAAAGGCAGAATACGTGAAGAGGGAGTTGAACGAGTCGTTCTCAGCCAACACGTTCAGAAACCCTAACTTGTTTGCAACTGCAAACGGGGCAACGACGCACATCGAGAATTTGCCCAGGTTGCAGCACCACAGGGTCATCAAAAAGAAGAGAGCATTTCGAAAAATGTTCTCAAACTCGGCGGACTGCGAAATATAGTCGCTTGCTCCTACGAAAGACGCCGCCCAGGTGAACAATTCCATGAAAGGATTCGTATACATCGAGGAAAGGAGAATAGTTTGAAATGCAACTCGGAAAGCCTTTCCGCATAAGGTTTGGAATCCCATTGCTGGCAGTCGGCTGTGGTTGTGGTTGTGGTGGTTGTGGCTGTGCCTGTGGCTGTGACTGTGGCTGTGACTGTGGCTGTGGCTGTGGCTGTGGCGTGGTACCTGTGAAATTGTCGGAATTCTCAATTTTAAATATTTTTTGATTTTTCTCACGAACCGTGAACACGCCATTAAAATTTGAAAGCAAGTTTTAGGTGCAAGTAAAGCGAGTTGTCGCTGAAACTTCCTGTCAGTATGCCGAAAAAGAAAAAGAATACTAAGCCGCCTCGTGCACGGTCAATGAGTGTCGAGTCCATAGAGGATTTATCGAATTCCAACCTCTCCTCAGCCAAGTCTCGTTACGAGAACTGGAGAGACAAGGGTGGAGTTAACAAGGCTGCTGTTTCAGACGAGGATGACAGCGAGATTGAATCTGACGACGCGTTTGATTCTGATGACGAGGAGATGTATGGTGATATGTTTGCCAAGAGCAAGAGGGGTGAAGATTCAGATTCAGATTCAGGTGACGGTGACGCGCCTGAGGCTGAGGCTGCGTCGGAGTCTGATGGTGATAGTGACGGTGACAGCTCCTCCTCTTCCTCTTCCTCTGAAGATGAGACTGAGAACGACGGAGGAGCGTACATGCTTTCCCTTCTTGACAACCTTGGAGGCGACTCAACAGCCGCTTCTTCTCCTTCCACCACCACCACCACCACCACAAACAACATCAACAACAGCAACAACGAACTATCCCTAGACGACCTCCTAAACCCAATCACCTCCCACTCCACCTACACCAACACCAACAAGAATTTGCAATCGCTCAACACGACGTCCACGACATCTGCCCCCCTCCCCTCTGTGGTGACCGGTCGAATCTCCCGCGGCCTGCACTACGGCGAGAGCAAGAAAGACGCCGGGGGTTGGACCCGGGCGGTGAAGGACAACCGCGAGGCTGAGACGCTTGACTTCAGGGGGGACATGGGGGCGAATAGGAAGGTTGTCACTCTCGAGAGTTTGGGGGAGAAGTTTGAGGCGGACGACATCGACGGGGGACTGGAGAAACAGGTCATGGAGGCGCTGGAGAAACAGAGGGAGGGGGAGGAGCAGATGGACTTGGGGGGGGTGGCAAATCAAATATCCGAGGATCTCGACAAAGATAAATACGATTCGAATTCGGATTCGGATTCGGGAGACGACCTGGGGGAGAGCAGAATGACCGAGGAGGAGCTCAGAAATAAGCACGGGGAGCTGGCGAGGATCAGGGGGCTTATGTTTTACGAGGAGAGGAAGCGGCACCAGATCAACAAGATCAAGAGCAAGAGGTATAGGAAGATTAGGAAGAAGAAGGGGGAGAAGGACAAGGAGAGAGAGATGGAGATGCTGAGGGAGGAGGATCCGGAGTTGGCCCGGGAACTCGACGAGAAGGAGGAGATCAAGCGCATGAAGGAGCGGATGACGCTACAGCACAAAAACACCTCCAAGTGGGCGAGGCAGCAGCTCAAACGGGGGAAATCGATGGACAAGGACACCCGCAAAGCCCTCTCGGCCCAAATTACCCAAGGCGACGAGCTGAGGAAGAAGATGATGGGCGACGACGACGACGACGAAAACAACGATGATGACTCGGACAACGATATGTCGTCCGACCCAACCGAGCTCTACATGAGGGCCAAGAACATTGCGAGGGAGGCCTCCAACCCGACGGCCGACGACGAGGAAATTGCAAAGTCGAAGAGTGGTCTGTTCAAAATGCAGTTCATGCAGAACGGAATCAAAAGTCAGCGGGAGAGAGCCAAGAACGAGGCGCAAAAGCTCATGGCTGAGCTGCGCGAGGAGATGGGGGATGGGATGGATGATGGGGGAGATGGAGATGGAGATGGAGATGGTGGAGAGGATGATTTCTTGTATGACTCCGCCAAGGTTGGGGGGGGGAAGGATGACGAAGATAAAAACAAAGATGAAAATCACGAGGAAGAGGAAGCAGGGGGGAAACATTTCACCATGAGCGTTAGACAAAATAACAATGAAGCAACAGCAACAGCAACAGCAACAGCAGCAGCAAAAAAAGCAAAAAAGAACCCAAAACCTTCCTCCAATTCAACCTTAGCAATCGACAACAACCCGTGGGTCAAGAATAAAAAAGGAGGCAAAAATAAATCACACATCGACGCGGTCGACATCAACAAGGGCGTGGAGCTGCTCATCAATTCCAATTCCAATTCCAATTCCAATGATACAGTAACCAACACCAAAATCTCCGCCAACAACAACATCTCCACCCTCACTCAAAACGAACTCGTGCACAAGGCCTTTGCTGCGGACTCGAGCTTCACGGAGGAAGAATTCAGGAAAGAGAAGGAAATGCTAACGGAGCGGGACGACCCAAACTCGAAGCTGAACAAGGCGGAGGACGACAAGAAGGTCAGCGGGTGGGGCAGCTGGAGCGGAGCGGGGGTCAAGGCCCCAAAGGTTAATAACAACAACAACAAGAAGAAACAGAAGAAATTGCCGAAAAATATGACCGCTCCGGACAAGAAAGTGGTGGCGAAGAGGAAGAGGGCGGACGACGGCCTCAGCACGGTGATCATAAACGAAAAGAGATTGAAGAAGACGAGCACCTACAAGGTCAACGATATTCCGTACCCGTTCACGAGCGCGGAACAGTACGAAAAAGCCATGGGGGGAGCCTTGGGGCCAGAATGGAACACGAGCGACGCGTTGAAGGACTTGACCAGGCCGGAGATTGTCACAAGGATCGGAAAGGTTATCGATCCTTTGAACAAAAGAATGAAAAGCAAGAGTCATAAGAGGACGCCGGCCAAATTTTGATTTTCAAAAATGATTTTGTAGAGAGAGGAAGAGAGAGAGAGAGAGAGGTTTGGGTGGGGTTGGGTGGGTTGAAGGAGGAGGTGGAAAATGTGAATTACAATTTTACCGAATTTACATTGTGTATTTCTAATTCTCGCCCAGCTCAGTAATTCTTTGCTTCTGCATCTACCAAATCCAACTGCTGCTGGTCTATGATTGCTTTCATAGAATTTTTCGGGTCGCGCTTCCATCTAGTGGGGGTGATCTGGACGGGGAGGTGGGCTGGGGAGAGGAAGGAGAGGATCTCGGAGGTGACGTTGTAGCCGCCGTGGTAAACGCACTCGCCGAGGAGCCTCATGACTTTCTCGAGGGTTGAGCTTGGTGTGATTTCGTTTGGCTCCAAAAACGACACAAACTCCCACTTGTAGACGATGTGGAGAATTAGGTTGAGAATGGGGGTGAGGCCCGTGAGGTGGTACTCTCGGCAGGGGGTGATTCTAACCGTGTGGTCTGTGTTGGCTGAAACAATGTAGTTGGAATCGGCCGTGATGGTGAGCTGATTGGTGCCGAATTCCTGCTCGAACGTGTGCTTGAGCTCGAAAGTCTCAGCATCCCAGATCTTCATCGTATTGTCCTCACCGGCACTCACAAGAACACGCCCGTTGGGGGAGTATGAGACGCTATTGACGTAAGAGGTGTGAGCCTGGTCGATGCTCTTCACCAAGCTTCCATCGGCAGGGTTCCAAAATTTGATGGATTTATCGAAACTTCCCGAGCAAAGGAGTTTGCAGTCGGGAGAGAACGAGAGGGAATTGACGCCCCTGGTGTGGCCCTCCAACGTGTGCGCTAAGATGGCACTTCCCTCGTTGAAGCTGTAGAGGTTGATGAGCTCGTCGAAGCTTCCAGTAGCCAGCTGCTTGCCGTCGGGGGAGAAGCACACTGAAAGAATACAATCCGTGTGATCCTCAAGCACTTGCACTCTCGCCCACTTGCCACCCTCCCCCGGCTCCGACCAAATCATCACCTTCCCACCACTATCACCTGAAGCAAAGTGGGAGCCTGATGGAGAGATGGTGACGCACCAAACACCAGTAGTGTGTCCCACCAAGGTCTGGACCAACTCGAGGGAAGGGCTGAATACCTTCAAGCCATTACCCCCAATACCATCATTGCCACAAGCTACAAGTCCCGAGCCATTCGGAAGATAGCAAAGACCAAGGACCTGTCCAACAAAAACATTGTTAGCTTGATATTTTACTTTGTTGGAGCTGGTCGAGTGGATGATGATTGACCCGCTCAAACTACCGGATGCTACATGGCCATTACTCCTTGACAACCAAACACAACGAACATAATTTTTATGTCCGTGGAGGAGCTGTTCGTCCATTTACAGACTAAATTGAGATTGACGGGTGTGGGACGGAGGTTGTATTTCCCGGGCTAGTAGGAGGGAAACAAGACAAAAAAATTTCTTTTTGGCTTTTGGTTGTCAAATTTACCCCACCAATATCCTTGATGGCATTACGCCAACAGGTTTTGGGTGGATACAAGAGATTAATGAGAGCTCGCCTTTCAGCTTTTCAATCCGACTCTGTGGCCCTATCAGCTTCCCGAATTGAGCTGAAACAAAATTACCTCTTGAACAAGAACGTCTCCTCTCCCGCCCAAATAATAGAGCTGCTCAAGGGAGTTGACGAGGTTGAACACATGCTCACCAAGGGCATCGCTCAGGCGAAGCTGAACGAAGACTCTGGAAACTATGGCGTGAAGGTGACTCAAGACATGGTGTCACACGATGGGACCACCACTGACTTCAACCACGCAACACAAGAATCCGAGGCAGAAAAACAGAAGCGTGAGAGTTCTCCAGGCGGGATATTTGTTGACAAGTCGTCCTCCAACTAAGCAAGCCTTCAGGAACTCACAGCAAACCAATACCAACTTAGATCAGATCATAGTATATGTGCAGCAATAAACAAAAGGAAGAGCCGAAGATGGTCTCTCATTCTAAATTTTCCTTTTTTCCAGTTCTCTCTTCTTTAAAATCAAAACACCACAGATTAAAGGACTTCACTAAGTTGTAATTTACGAAATTTCTGAAACAAAAACAATCTTCACCTAAATTAGATTCAGATTTCACCTCTTCTTTTTCCCTCCCTCTCTTTCCCCCTGAAATCAAAAACAAAACTGGTAGCCAAAAATAAGATTTCCTCTCCTCTCCTCTCCTCTCCTTCTCCCTCTCCCTCTCTCCTCAGTAGTGGTATTCAAACTGTGACCAACTTCATCTGATTGGTGCTGCCAATCTTGTCCCCCGTTCCGTGAATGACAACAACGAGCTCCCCCTTCTTCAGTTCTCCTCCACTAACCATGCCGCTAATGGCGCTTAGAACAATTTTTTCGGTGTCAACCATGCTCTCCATGACCATGGATTCGACGTTCTTAAGCACTCCTTGGCACTGGCGTGCGGTGGTCGCGAGGGGGGTCAGGCACAGGACCTTCATGGGGGGCCTGTACTTGGAGACGAGTCGTGCCGTCTTTCCGCTCTGGGAGCGATTGCGATTGCGATTGCGATTGGATATGGTGGTTAGGGTTAGAATATATCGAGTTATGGTGTCGGGGAGAGACGCAGCTACCTCGCTACGCTCGCTCACACACACTCACCTCGCTGCAAACAACAATCAACTTGGCGTTGACATCGATGGCCGTCTTCACGGCGCTGCTCGCAATACTCTCCATGCCTTCCATGCACCCGAACTCGGCCATGACGCTGTTCCTCACGGCCTGGTACAACCCGTCGCTATTGATGGCCCCCTCGGCCTCAACTGCCGTCCTTGCCATGATTGAAACCGCCGCAACGGGGTGCTCCCCTCCCGCGGTCTCTCCGCTCAGCATGACGCAGTCCGTGCCGTCCAAAACAGCATTGGCGACGTCGGAGCACTCCGCGCGGGTCGGGCGCGGGTTGGTGATCATCGACTCGAGCATCTGAGTGGCCGTGACCACCGGCTTGCCCGCAACGTTGGCCTTCCTGATCATCATCTTCTGGGCCAGAAACACCTTCTCGCTCGGGATCTCCATTCCCAAATCTCCCCTCGCGACCATGATTCCGTCGGTGGCTTCCAAAATGCTGCGCCCGGTGCCGAGCGAAGAGAGGCGCATTGAGTGGGTTAGTTTAGTTTAGTTTTGTAGTGCGATCGACTGAGCGGAAAGCCGAGCGCAGCGGAAAGGGGGGGGTAGGGGTGGGGGGGTCTCCCCCTCTCCACAACCAAAGTAATTCCACACCTAAAAAATCTCAAAAAATGGATGGAGCCGCCATCTCATCTTTCATCTCATCTCATCTCGCTCACCTGTCATAGTTCTCCAAGCCCTCCTGGTTCTCAATCTTGCAAATGATCTGGATGTGCTTTCCGCTCTCTCCGAGCACGGACCTGATCTTGTGGACGTCCTCAGCCTTGCGAACGAAGGAAGCAGCAATGAAATCGACGTTGTTCTTGATGCCAAAGGTGGTGATGTCGTCAATGTCTAGCGAAGCGAGGCACATTTTTTAGAGCGGACGAGCGAAACAAACCAAGCGAGCCAAACGAATTGAGTGGAATGATGTTAGTTCAGTAGTGGATGTAGCCGTCTGCAGCCATTTTCGCTCGCCTCACCGCTCACCTTTTTCGGTGAGGGTGGGGAGGTCAACAACCACCCCAGGGAGGTTCATGTTCTTGCGCTCGCCGATCCTGGCATTGTTCTCAATCTACATAATATAGTTTAGTTAGTGTTGGATGGCTTCAATTTCAACGATAAATAACATGTACCAATACCAAAAACCATACTCACCTTGGTGGAAATCTCCCCAGCTGCAACGTCGCAGGAAAGGACGGTGAGGACAAGAGAACCGTCGGCGCAGAGGATGGTCTGCCCGGGCTTAACCGAGGTAGCCATCGCGGGGTAGCTGCAGGCGAGCTTGCTCGAGTCTCCCTTGAAGGAATAGTCAGTTGTGAGGACGAGGGTTTCCCCCTTCACGAGAGTAATCTTGTCAACACCATTCGCGAAGAAGCCGGACCGAATTTCGGGCCCCTTTGTATCAAGCAACACGGCAACGTGCTTGTTTTTGTTCGAAGCAGCAGTGCGCAGGCGCTCAAGGCAAGCTCCGTGGGCTTGGTGGTCGCCGTGGGAGAAATTGAACCGAGCAACATTCATTCCATGGTCGATAAGGTTTTCAAGCATAGGGACGTCCCAGCATGAAGGTCCCATGGTGCAGATGATCTTCGTTTGACGGGGGGTGGTGTTCGTAACAAGAACCTTGTGGAGGTCAATCGAGCGGCCTCGTAGCTGATCAGAGGTGTGTGAGATCATGATCTGCTGTGTGGTGAGGTGTGGTGTGAGAGGGGGGGAGGGTTAAGATTTTCCTTTGTGGGGTAGGGTAGGCGGCGGCGCTTTGGTTGTTAGTTATTACATACTTACATTGATTGAAATACCTGATAGGCTTGGAGAATCTTTTATGTTGGAAGAAATTTTTTGTATGGTTGGATGATCTGCATGACTGCCCAGCACCCCGGATTGTAAATTCGATAGCTTGTGTCATGCTCAATCATATATATATATTGATCATATTTCTTGGCAGTGCCACATCTTTCACCACCACCACCACCTCCTTGAGCCCGCGATTTAGAAGAAAAACTTTCCTCTCTGCTTGGGAGGAACCAACCTACAGCGAATTCACCGTCCAATCTGTCACTCCTGCGAGCAAGATGGAAGGGCTCCTCTCCCTCGTTACAGTGTCAGTGTCTGACGACTGCCGAGATTTGTATATATCCCCAGGTGAGTGAGCGAACGAAAACCTGCGAGTGTAATCCACCACTTGTTGAAACTAACCAGGCGCAGGGCAATACTCGATGTGTAAGCCTGTTGATGCCCCGGCAGACACCAAGGCGAGTTTCTATGCAATCTCCTCTCCTCCCTCAGCTGAGTCCAACTCGTTCGAGTTTCTCATCAAGGATCTTCCTCCCTACGTTAAGGCGAACTCTCCCATCATGATGAGCCCTCCAATGGGCAAAGGCTTCCCAATTGAATCTCAGCTTTTGTCTCTCACCAACGACTTTCCGGCTCAGGACGTCCTCATGTTTGCCGCGGGTTCCGGTATTGCCCCTCTCCGCTCGGTAATCGAGTCGAACATTCTGTCAACCCAGAAGCGGAATCTCTCTTTATTCATCGGCGTCAAGGAGCTGTCCCATCTCGCCTATACGGAGAAGTTTTCAGATTGGAAAAAGAAGTTCGGCGTGACGAACATCGTGGCCTGCGTGAGCAGGGGCGAGGAGGGAATGGAACTTCCTGCGAACATCGACTGCGAGGTCGTGAGCGGGTACTGTACCTCTGCGTTGGAGGAGTTGGACGCCGTGGTGGTGCCCAGAAACACGGGAGTTCTGCTGTGCGGGATGAAGGGGATGTGTGAAAGTGTCACTGACTACTGCGTGAAGAAGGGTGTTGCGAAGGAGCGGTGCTTGACCAACTTTTGATTTCAAAATTGGATAAAAAATTTAAAAAGGTTCTATCAAAATTGCTGAATAAACTGGCCGTGTTGTTGCTGTTGTTGTAGCTGTTGCTGCGTTTGTTTCCACCTCTGTTGAGCTAAGATCTACACATGTTTGGTTGATGACCATCCGTTTTGATGAGCCCCCGTCAAAATTCATCGCTTTAACGCATCCCAGATCTTGCATGAAGGAGGCTAGATTTCCTAATGTAAACCCAGGAGCAATATCAAAATTGCGACCGTCAACTGCTACAAATAGAAGATCGCCTTCGGTTGTAAGACCAGCTCCCATGCGAGGAAGGAGATTCTGATCAAACGTTTCGTCCTGCGAGAACGTCACGGGGGGAGCTGTAAGAGCAAAGTCTTCAGCCTCACGATCAATCACAATGTTCCCGTCCATCAAAAGAAGTGGGCCTCCTGCCATTGCCATGTCAACACCGTCAATGTATTCCCACGCAATTTGCTGGGGGGGGTAAAAACGAGAAATGCATTCACTCGGCATCACAATCACCAGCCCAGCCAAAGGAATTGCGACGGTTTCTTTTAAGCAAGAAACCTCAACAATAACATTTCCCACCACCGCAATGCTTATCTTCCCCTCACTTCTCATTACCTCCTCCCCGTTCGCCCGGTTGTACGTCCTAATCGTCTGACCGTCGACAGTAAACGACTCAACACCGTCAAAGCTGAACTTCATGCCAATCATCCCAATTCGTTCAATGTTGAACAACGAAGATGTTGTTGTTGTTAATGTGGCGCGTTTGAGGCAAGGGGGATTGGACACTATTCCATCGGACATCAAGAAGCCAACGGGGTCTGTTCGGTGGGAGGGGGGTAGGATGTTCTCTTCACTGTACAGGAAGAACCCACCGCTCACCGAAGCTACCGCGCCTTCGATGTTTTCGAGAGTGGTGGAGCTCGCCATCTTCTTCGTGTCGACCATTCGAAGCTTAACTTCTTTGTTGTTCGATTTGATCTTCAGCACATTTACATTTATGGGGCCTAGCGATGTTAAGCCAACCACTTTTTGGTGAAAAACTGAGTTTTTGTATATTTCTATTACGGGGCTGGATTCTATCAGTTGCGCATAGGAAGAGGGGGGGTGAGGGGAATCTTTGTGGTGATTTATGGCAGCCTGCGTGTAGTAGAAGTCCGCAACAGCCCGAACGCGCAACGCGCGGGGGGAGCGCCTTGTGCGTAGAATTTCGTTGGTTCGGATAACGAGCCCCGTGAGCAGCTCATCGTCCTTTTGGTTTTGGAGCAGGGTGACAACAGACGAGAATCGCCTGGAGAACAAGGAGGATTGCTCGACATCTATCTCACAAGAGAGGATTTCAATGATTGCTGAGGGAAGGGAATTGAGGAGAGAAAGTGGGAGAGATGGGGTTTCAACATCATCGTCTCTGTTCGGAAAACAACGTAAGATTGATGCAAGACGGTCTCTGTCGCCAGGGTTTGTCGATGCACGAGAATCGAGGCAAGACACAAGCCAAGAGGGATCAGATTTCGACATTAGCAGTGTCTTTGAACACTTTGTTGACTGTCTTTGACCCCTTTGTTGACTGACGTGCTGACACCCTAAACAAAATGTGAAAAAATGTTGCTAAATTGCCAATCTTATTGCTAGACGTTCCTTGTGTGTTTTCGTTAAGATTTCCACCACCTTTCCACCTTCGGTTTCGATTTCTACTAGCCCAGTAACCCCTCGTCCCCACCCCCATCAATCTCAATTTAGTCTGTCAAGATGGACGAACAGCTCCTCCACGGGCATAATGTTGAAGTGCGTTGCGTGGCGTTGTGGAGTAACGGTCATGTGGCATCGGGTAGTGATGACGGGTCAATCATCATCCACTCGACCAGTTCCAACAAGGTAGAATATCGAGCTGACAATGTTTTTGCCAAAGTCAATGGTCTTTGCTATCTTCTGGATGGCTCACTTGTGGCTTGTGGCTATGATAGTGGGGGTGCCAACTTGAAGGTACTCAGCCCTTCCCTCGAGTTGGCCCAGACCTTGGTGGGACACACTACTGGTGTTTGGTGCGTCACCATCTCTCCATCAGGCTCCCACCTTGCTTCTGGTGATATGAATGGGAAGTTGATGATTTGGTCGGAGTCAGAGTGGGCGAGAGTGCAAGTGCTTGAGGATCACATGAGTAGTATTTATTCAGTGTGCTTCTCCCCCGACGGCAAGCAGCTGGCTACTGGAAGCATCGACAGGCTCATCAACCTCTACAGCTTCAACGAGGGAAGTGCCATCTTAGCGCACACGTTGGAGGGCTACACCGCCTGGGCCTGGGTCGAGTCCCTCTCGTTCTCTCCCGACTGCAAACTCCTTTGCTCGGGAAGTGGAGATGAATCCATCAAATTTTGGAACCCTGCCGATGGAAGCTTGGTGAAGAGCATCGACCAGGCTCACACCTCTTCCGTCAATTGCGTCTCATACTCCCCCAACGGGCGTGTTCTTGTGAGTGCCGCTGACGACCAAACGATGAAGATCTGGGATGCTGAGACTTTCGAGCTCAAGCACACTTTCAAGCAGGAATTCATTACCAAGCAGCTCACCATCACGGCCGATTCCAACTACATTGTTTCGGGCAACGACGACCACACGGTTAGAATCACCCCCTTCCGAGAGTACACCCGCACAGCCCTCACCCCCATCCTCAACCTCATTCTCCACATCGTCTACAAGCGAGACTTCGTGACCTTCCCCAAACACTCCCGGCGAACTCCAAACTACGCCCACACAATTAGACTTCTCGGCGAGTGCGTGTTCAACGGCGGTTACGACGTCACCTCCGTGATACTTTCCTTCCTATCCCCTGCCCACCTCCCAATCCAGATCACCCCGACCAGGTGGAAATCAAAATCAAGGAATCAGAAGATAATTGTGTAAAAGGAAGTATTGCAAACGAAACCCTTGTGTTTATTCAATTCGCTGGACCAGGCAACAGAAACTCCATCATTGCACCTGGTACAACCAACCATCCTCCAATATCACGCGCAACTCGCCATTTGCGTTAACAGCCGCGTCACAAATGCCGAAACCTTCCTCCCCCGCCACCACTGTTTTCACGTATTTGTAACTCTCGATGTTGCTGTTGCTGTTGCTGTTGCTGTTGCTGTTGCTGTTGCTGTTGCTGTTCTTCTCACCCGCCTCAAACTCAAAGACTAGTATGTGCTCCTTGCTCCAACAGCATAAACTCCCGTCGCTGGAGAATTTCACCCCCTTCATTTGGTTCTGCCTCTGCCGCTTCTCCTTCCTAATTTTGCTCAGTGAATTCTTCTTCCCTTTCCCTTCCTCCTCCACCTCTTCGTTTATTATCACCAACAAGGTCAGGTCAACTACCACCCCGCCCATCCCACCGTCCTCGCCGTTGCCCTCTAGCTCCACCAAACTGGTCTCGTTCATGCTGTCGACAAATATTTTGTCAGGTTCCCACAAAAATGCCTTCCCCTTATCTGTGACGTACGCCACACACAGCTGTTTATTGCTCGTGTCGGATCGTATCGCGCAGCTTTCAATGTTTCCGTCGCCCTCCGACACCTCGAAATAGCTGTGTATTTTCCCATTCTGCGCCCACCCCACGGCGAATATTAGTAGGGTGTTCTCGTCTTCCGCCAGCGTTGCTCACTCACTCACCTTCGTGTTCCACACGATCATCGTGTTCAAACTAGCCGTGACAAGTAAATATTCGTTCGATTCTGCTGTTTTGTTCCAGTACGCCCACGCGCTGCAGCTTAAACCACCCCCCACGAATTCTGTCTGAATCTCTCCCGTCTTGCTATCCACGATAAGCACTTTCCCCGTTGCATCACAGCTAACAACATTGTCGTTCGATCCGCAAAAGCTTGCGGACCGGATGGGAACCTTGTGGTGGTGCCAGGTAAGAATTTCCTCCCTGGTCCACCCCATTGCAGAGGTTGTTGTGTGGCTAATTTTAATTTCAGTTTCAGTTTCGTTTTCAATTTCGACTTCATCATTTTCATCACTTTCATCATTTTCTTCCTTATTGTGACAGCGCCACAGGATTATTACACCCTCAGTGTCACCGCTGACAAGCACTATTTTCTCGCTCTCATTCCCGCCCCCCTCACCCGCCCCAAAGCTGACACTCTTGACCGGGGCTTCGTGGCCACTAAGATTGATTAGCATTTTCCCGCTCCTCACATCCCAGCACATTACGTCGCTTCCAATTCCCCAGGTGGCAATGTAAAGCCCGCACGGACTGCTGCTCACACCTCGGATGGTATCTCGATGGGAAATTGACCAACCCGAGCGGTCGTGCATTGGGAGCTTCAAGACACTCGTTATGCTCGGAGGAATGAAAAATTGCAAAATTTGTTGGTCCGTGCCTGTCGTGATGGCAACTGTCGAGCTCGTTTCGTTTCCTCTTCCCACGCTCGAATCAAAGCTCGTGACGCTGGTGAAAGTTCCAGTACTCGCAACGGCGAAGTTCTTGACGCCGCCGTTGTGCCCAGCAATGAGCAAAATCGGGTTGAAGTTTTTTTTGCCTAAGCATTAAGAATTTATAAGTTGCCATTTTGATTTGAATTTCATTTCATTTCATTTCATTTCGCGCGCTCCTCTCGCTCACCTCCTTTTTTCATGTTGTAGCAATTATCATCGATCTTGCTAGATTCGTAGCCCTTGTTGACTACATTTCCTCCATTCTCAAAGACGACGTTCGACAAATCCCAAAAGTTCAACTTTCCGTCGATTCCAGAAGTTACAATTTTCTTGCCCTCCTCCATGAACGACATTGACGTTACGATGCTGAGGTGGGTCCTGCAGGCCCAGAGCACTTGCTCGGTGTCCAGCCTCCAGATCAGCACTTTCCCTAAAATGTCCCCCGACGCGAAAATGTCTGTGGAGTTGAAATATTCATCGTTCTCTTTTTTGACGAATCGGATGCAATTGATCCAACTATTGTGACCCCTCAACCGCTTGTCTGGGCTCTCCCTCACTTTCCTCTTCACATTATGATTATTCACCCCTTGGATCCACTCGTCGCTCACAACTTCCGTCAAGTTCCAGACGTCGATCGTTTCGCTCTCTCCTCCGGTTAGCAGGTATTTGTCGTCGTTGCTGAAACCGCACGAACGCGTTGTGAGCTTCAAGGAAAACGACTGCATGAAGCCGAGCTTTTTCTCCCAGTCGTCAGCAGACCTGGCGATCAAATCGTCGTCAATTATGTCGTCCCTGGGAATATTACGTGTGAGCTAGATTATGGCGCCGAGCGAGCGAAGCTGCGTGCAGTTCCTGGTCGGACACCCTGAAACACAGTATTAGCCGAGCGCAGCGGAAAGCCGAGCGCAGCGGAAAGCCGAGCGCAGCGGATAAGGGGGGTTTCGGGGGTCTCTCTCCCCCGACACAGTTCCACACCTCAAAAAGCAAAAAAAAGCAAAAGCAAAAAGAAAATGGGAAGACGAGAAATATGAGAAATAAAAAACGATGTCAGCATCCTCACCTGCAGTAAAATTCGCACAGAAGGTTCGAGCTCGACGCGTCAAAAATTGTTGTCCGGGAGTCTTCCCCGCAGGCAATTAAGAACTTTGAGCTATTACTGAAGTTCACGTGGTAGATGGTGCTGGGATTTATCGTGTTCTGCTGTTTCTGGGCGTGTGTGGGATACGTGTTGGTCGTGCTGATCGACATTTGATCTACCGACATGGTTTCGAGGGATGCCTCAGTCACGTCGGAAGATGCAAGCGTGGAATGGAGGAGGGATGAGGTGTGCTTTATTTGACTGACGAAAGAACCGGAACTTGCATCGAGTTGGAATATGAGCCCGGTTGACGTCCCCACTGCTAGGATCTGGGAATTGTGGGTGAAGGAGAGGGAGGTAGGCACGCCAGGATTTCGATCGAGATTGCGTCTGAGAAACTCGTTATTCTCTTTGCTCGTTTGGAGGAGTGTAGTTTCGAAGTGCTGCTGTTGGAGGTGTTGCTGCTGCAACTCTGGGCTATTATTGTTGTTCGAATAATAATAATTATTATTGCTATTGGAGAAATCAGGCTTGAAATTGGAATTCTCTATGATCGGGATCTCAACATCCTCGTCAAATTCGTCGTCGGCGGTTGGGTCGCTATCAAGCGCCGGGACCGTTTCGGCAGTTACCCATCGGTTTTGTACCTTCTTCTTCTTTGCAGCCTTCAGCTTTGAAGGGTGGGAGAGCTCAGCGGTCCAAACGAGCTGGGAATGCGTCGGTGTAGCCATTGTAGAGTGCCACTCAGGCAGAGCATATGCATGGAGAATTTGACCAGAAGTTATTACCGAAATTGCATTGTTCGGCGATATTATTGTTACACCACAGGTGTTCTTCATTGTTGATTTTATTTGTTCTTCAGGGGGGGAGGTTGAGGAAGGTTTGGGGTTGACTAATCGAAGGGGTGAACTTATGAATTCCATTCTATTTATGCAAACTTGGTTGTTGTTATGAGAACTGAAGCTTTGCTGGCTTGTTTTTTTTGTCTTGGATCTTGGCGTGTAAATGTTTAATCATACACTCTGAAAATGAAAAGTTCTTGATTCAATGAAAATTCAAAAATAATTTTTTTTTTGTTATCCAACGCGATTAATACCAACATGGACCAGTACGAGGTCCTCGAGAGAATTGGCGAAGGCAGCTTTGGCAAGGTTTTCAAGGGACGTTTGCACAACACGGGGCAGCTTGTTGCTTTAAAGTTTATTGCCAAGCACGGCAAGACCCAGAAGGACCTGAAGAATCTCCGGCAGGAAATTTCAATTCTCCGAACCCTGAAACACGAGCACATTATCCTTATGCTAGATGCTTTTGAGACTGACCGTGAGTTCTGTGTCGTCACTGAATATGCTCAGGGGGAGTTGTTTGAGATTCTCCAGGATGACGAGTCTCTTCCTCACGAGCAGGTCCAGCGCATAGCGAAGCAGCTGGTTAAAGCCCTCCACTACCTCCATTCGAATCGAATAATCCACCGCGATATGAAGCCCCAGAACATTTTGATCGGAGGTGAGTGAGTGCCAAAGCGTTTTTTTCCACACCTACACCACAACCACAACCACAACCACAAGCACAAGCACAACCACAACCACAACCACAACCACAACCACAACCATACCATTCAGACAGAATTCGCTAACAAAGCAGCACACACACAATTTCAGCTGGCGGTCGCGTAAAACTCTGCGACTTTGGATTTGCGCGCGCTATGTCGTCGAACACAATTGTCCTCACCTCCATCAAGGGAACCCCCCTTTACATGGCGCCCGAGCTAGTCAAAGAGCAACCGTACGGTGAGCGAGGCGCGTATTAGGGTGGATGTAGCAATTCGCACGACTAACAAAAGCGCGGCGCAGATCACACGGCGGATCTGTGGTCCCTCGGTATAATTCTTTACGAGCTTCTGGTCGGACAGCCTCCCTTCTACACCAACTCTATTTACTCCCTGATCAACCACATTGTCAAGGATCCGGTCAAGTACCCGGCCAACATGGACAGTGAATTCAAATCGTTCCTGCAAGGGTTGCTGCAAAAGGACCCGAAGAGGCGTCTGACCTGGCCTCACCTGCTGTCCCACCCGTTCGTCTTGGAAACGGAGGGAGATTTGGAGGATGCCTTGTTCGAGAAGAAACACTTTGCTCCCAGATTTCGAATGGAGTACAACAATAATAGTGGCAATAATAGTGGCAATAATAGTGGCAATAATAGTGGCAATAATAGTGGCAATAATAGTGGCAATAATAGTGGCACCCCCTCGGTGAAGGCGGATCTGGGTTCAGATTCCGTTTTGGAGGATGATTCAGCCTCCTCCACTTCTTCCTCCTCCAATTCTCCCTCCTCAGCTGGCTCCTCCTCCTCCGAATCCTCGATGGAGCCCCCCTCAGTCCACTCCCCCCCCCCCTCTGCCTCAACCTCAACCTCTGTCTCAGCCTCTGCCTCAATCCGGCAATCAATATCCCCCTCCCCCGCATCCTCCTCCTCCTCAATCCCAATATCAACCCAACCCCCCACAACACACCCAAACCCAAACCCAAACCCAAACCCGTCCGACGACTTTGCTCGCTGGGAGGCAATAGTTTCCAACGCAACAATAGACCACATCAAATCTTCGGCCCTCCTCAACGGCCTGTCCAAGTTTCCCCGCGTGCTCATGACGCTCGTTCAAACGAGCTCCTTCCAATACAGCAAGTGGGAGGGGGGCTTGATAAACCCAGTACCTGATAGAGAAGAGCAAGAGCAAGAGCGGGAGCGGGAGCAGGAGGAGCACACTAGAGTGCATTTGTGCAGGGCGTTGAGGATAGCGGAGCGGTGCGTGGGTGCGACGAGCTACCTTTTCAGTCAGCATGCCCTCCAAAAAAAGGAAAAGGGAAAGGGGCACCACCACGCATTTGAGGACTCAAATGAAACACTTTCGATCATATCAGAGTCATCAAACACCAGCTTGTCTCTCCTGGGTCCGTTGTTGTCGTTGTGTGAGGCGGTGAACAAGCGGGATATAAATATCAATAACAACAACATCAACAAAAACAACAACAACAAACCAGCTCCGGAACTCATAACGGAACTCGTACGAGTCCTCTCCTCAATGCTAACCTTGCCGTGGTGGTCCCCCCCCTCCACCGTAGACGAATCGGCAAGCTCAATATCAATCTCACCTTCGAACTCAACCTCAACCTACTCCGTCTCCCACAACCAGACCCCAACCGTTGGAATGTCGGAAAAATGGAAAGTTGTGGCTATTTTAACGGCCCTGCTGCAGTACGACAAGGACCCGCACTTAGTTGTGCAGCGTCAGACGCTGAAGTGCTGCGGGGTGCTGGTCACGAAGGCGAGTCCCAGGTGAGCGAGCGGAGCGGGGGGGGAGGGGTTGAGGAAGACGAGCATACGAGCCACTACGAGCCACTACTAAACTAACTTCGCACCTTCTTCGCTCGCCGCAGTATGATTGAACTCATTCTGGCGCACCAGCTCCCTAGCATATTATGCAGTTGCCTGAACTGGTCCAGCAATTCCAACTCCAACTCCAACTCCAACTCCAACTCCAACTCCAACTCCAACTCAAATTCCCACGCAGAATCAAAACTAATTTCCTTCGCAATTCACGTCCTTGCCCTGCTTGCCCACCCAATGCAGGACAACGCCCCCCAGTGGGCCACAGTCGTTCCTCTCCCAGCCTCCATCATCCACCTCACCGCCAACGACGACGAAGGCGAGACTAAGGAGTTCCACGAGGCAACCGGCCACCTCGCCGAGAAGCGCCTGCAAATGCGGAACAAGGTGCACTACACCATTGCGGTGAATATCTGCAGCAAAAAGGAGGGGAAGGGTGGAATTGAGCGGCTCTGCGGGTTGCTGATTCGTGTTATGGACGAGAACGAGGCAACATCCGGGGCCACCCCCCCCCCAATCTCCCCAGCCGCGGCAGGAACCCACGACAACATAAACTCCTCTCAACAGGGCTTCAAATCCGCCCTCCTCAAGGTCCTCATCCACACGTGTCGGCAATCGGTCGAGTGCGCGAACTTCGTCGCTAATTATAACAATGGCGGATTGATCACGGCATTGTTGATAAATTCCAACAACAAGAGTAATAGGGGGAGTGGGATAAGAGGGCAGGTGATGCTTATTCTGGGGAGTCTTGTGCGGTACAAGGCGTTGAACGGTTTGGGGGTAATGGGCTGCGTGAAGTTCTGCCAGGAGGTTGGCGGAGGGGGGGGACACAGCAACAGGTGAGCGAGCGAAGCGAGCGAGCCTTTGGAAGACGAGAATACGAGCCACCACTCCACTAAACTAACATTATTCTCATTTTTTTGGCTCGCTCGCCTCCCCCCTGCTCCCCCCCTGCTCCATTAAAAATGCGCACAAACTCGCTTCGCTCGGCGCAGCAACAGCAATGTGCCAACAGACAGCAATTATTTCGGAGACAACATAGAAAAGAGCCCCATCGACTGCAACTTGATCGCAGCGACGAACAGCTTGCTGGCAGAAACTTTGAGCTACTCGATCAGTGCTGGGGAGAAGGAAATTGAAAACGTCATTTGCAAGGTTGCCACAGAGACGAACAGCCTCTTAAAGGCAGCCTCGTTGTTCAAATCCCGAAACCATTCCTCACGAAATGAAGGAAGCGAATTCGGCATGCCGTGCTCCGGCCTCTTTGATTCGTCTGTGATGTTGCTAGGCAAGGTTTTGCAGCGGAAGCGGAGCAAGAACTTGTGCAAGAGAATCATTGACTGCAAGTACTGGAGCGAGCTGATTGGCGGAATTTACGATGGTGGGGAAGGGGTTGCAATACTGAGCCCGATTGGGGTTTGTGGTGAGTGAGCGACGTGCTGTACATGCTGCATCCACTACTGGAACTAACCCTAACGCTCGGCGCAGGTTTGCTCGAGGTTGCCCACGGAATTGTCGACTCGTCCGGTTTGGAGTTCTCCTCAGTAATCTTCTCGCCTCCCGCTCTCGCCCTGTTGGCAAACTTGCTGAGTGAATCGCACCTTGAGCCGCTGTACAACTGGCCCGAAAAGGAGGGAGGCGGAAAGCTCGCTCTTGCGGCGTTGCTGCAGCGGCTGAGCGCAGTACTGAGGGTTCCCGTGGGTTTGTGTGGTGGTGGTGAGAACGATGACGGCAATGGGTACATCAAATTGGTGCTCGAGGTGGGGTTTGTGGGTAAAATTGTAGAAAACGTGTTTGGGGGTTTTCGAGGCAGGGTGGAAACGGCGCATTGGAGCAGTGCTGTGGACTTGCTGAGCAGGCTGGTGCTGCTCAAGAACGAGTTTGTAGAGCAGTTCATCCAAGCCGGAGGATTAAAGGAGTTAAAAGCCATCGGTGGGTTGGATGGAAACGGACCCTCGAGAATGGTTGTGAACTGTCTTTTGATTTGCAGCCAGCTTGCCAGGTCGTCCGGGGAGTATTACAGTAGCATGAAGAGCGCAAACATCATTGAATGTTGTGGGAGTCTTCTCCACCACGAGGAGGGGGGGGTGAGGGCGAAAACCTGCAACCTGCTCGGGAACATGTTCCGGCACAGCGACTTTTTCTACTCGGACTTCAAGGGGGATTTGGAATTGGTGGCGAGGCTGACAGAGTGCTGTGGGGATAAGGATGGCAAGACGAGAAAGGTGAGTGAGCGAGCGAGCGGAGTGGGGGGGGGGTTGTGCGCATTTTTAATGGGCCGGAGCCGCGAGCGAGCGCAGCGAGCGAAGCTGCGTCCATCAAGCCAAGCGCAGCGGAAAGCCGACGCGCAGCGGAAAGGGGGGGGGAATGGGGGGACACAATTAAATTTCCAAACCTCAACTAAACAGACTATTTAGTTCGCCTGCTTTGCAATTGGCAACAGCGCGTTTCACTCGGCGGAGCTGTACGACTTGCTTGAAGCAAGCGTGACTCCCCTTCTCAGCGCGCTGGACGACGAGGATGATAAGACGAGGGCGAATGCAGCCGGAGCGCTCGGGAATCTGGTGCGGAACTCGAGCAAGTTGTGCGAGGGGTTGGTGCGGAGCGGGGTGGGGAGGAGACTGATGAAACTAGCCAGGGAGGAGAAATGCGACGCACCGAGGCGCATCGCGCTGTTCAGCCTCGGCACGTTGAGCGTGTACAGAGTCTGCAGGAAGGAACTGATGAGGGGGGGCGAGGTAGAGGAGCTTGTTGGAGAGTTGTTGAGGGTTTGCAAGGACAAAACGAGCTTGAAATTTGTTGAGAGAATTAAGGTGAAGCTGGGAGTTGAATTGAATCACCAAAAAATGAAGAACTAAACCCAACCTATTTATAGATTGGATTTGAAACTTTCCCTAATTAAATTATTCTATTTAAATCTCTGCTTCAGAAAAGCTTGCGTCTCGCCAGCTTCTCTCGCCCTTCTCCAGTCGTCCCAGTGGATGCTCACCACGGTGAAATTTAGTTTTTCCAGCAACCTTCGTTTGAACTTCGTTGTGCCGTTCTCGACGTCTCGTCCGTTGCATTGCACGTAGTGGGTTATGCCGTTGTACTCAATGGCAAGTTTTTTGTCCTCTGTCTCGTCGTTCTTGGTGGAAACCACGATGTCGATGTTCAGCATGGTG
>BRYC01000054.1:0-21450 GCA_030267985.1 Parmales sp. scaly parma | reverse complement strand
CTCGCCCCCTCCCTCCCCTCTACAAGTACAAGTACAAGTACAAGTACAAGTACAATCACAATATTCGGCTACCTCTTCCACGTCCTCTTCCTCCTCCGCCTCTTCTCCCCCTCCTTTGACTCCACCCCCTCCTCCCTCTCCTTTGGCTTCAAGCCGGTTGACGAGAACGGGCTAATAGAACCCAACGACGCCTTCACCGGCTCCCTCTTCAACACAGTTGGCCACTTCCTGGAGGGGTTCATCGTCCTCCTCCTCAACAAGCCCCTCCTCACCATAATTTCCTCCCAACAGTGGTATCCCAGCCCCGTTCTTAGTAAATTCCTTGTCTCCCTCGGATCCTTCTCGTGCTTCTACCCCACCTACAACGTCATCAAGCGGATAGCAAAATCCGGGGGGCAATTCGCTGTTTCGAGCATTTGCAATAACGGCTTCGAGTGGTCGACGGGGTTCGTCATGGGTAGCATGTGTGGGGAGATTCTGGTGTGGGCGTTGAGTGAAAGTAGAAGGAGCAGCTTAGACGTGGGCGTAGACGTGGGCGTAGACGTAGAAGATGTTGCCGTCAATGTCAATGTCAATGTCAATGTCAATGTCAATGTCAATGTCAATATGAAAGCCGACGTTGACGTAAAAATCACAAAATCCCCTTATGCCTACGAGTCCGTCGTCGCGAAAGGTGCCACCGCTCTCCTCTCATTAACCTGCCTAATCTCCGTGATAATGTTCTCCGCTTCCTGGCCGAGCGGGACCGGGGCGGCGTTCTTCCTCGCTCTGATGTGGCTGTCCCTTTTGTTGGCGAGCGTCTTGGCGGGGCGGGAAGTTAGAAATCGAGCAAGAAATGCAAAAACTTGAAAATAAAACGAAACGACACCATTTTAACATATATAGTATAAATAGCGCAGCACCACTCCTCACTCACTCACTCACTCACTCACTCACTCACTCACTCACTCACTCACTCACTCACTCACTCACTCGCTCACTCACTCCTTTTTCTCCTCATCATTTTTTTCAAAGTGAAGTTCACCCTCTATTGTTTGACTCGCTTCTTTCTCGAACTCCTCGTCGTTGTAGTTATCCTCCGGTTCCACCGCGGCAGGTGCGGCAAGTGCAGGTTCGTCGACCTCCGCGATCTCCGCAACCTCGGCCGCCCCAGCATCTTCCTCTTCTACAACTTCTTCAGCTTGAAAATCCACCCCGGCCACCACCACCGGCTCCTCTTTCTCTACAACCGGTTCTTCCACCACAACCGGTTCTTCCACCACCTCATCCACCTCTACAACCGGTTCTTCCACCACCACCGCAACCTCCTCCTTCTCCTCCGCCGCCACCACAGCAACCTCCTCCTCCACCATCTTCTCCTCCTCCACAAAAATGCCACACTCCCGCTCGCACAAAACACATATTTTCCGGACACTTTCAATGTCAATATTCAAGTTCCAGCCCCCCCCCTCCTTCTCCAAACTCTTCATAATCGCCACAACTTCGAGCCCCAACGCCTCTGGCTTCTGCCACTTGTTCTTCTTAACCTCTGCCAAGATCGCGAACCACTTCTTGAGCATTCCGACAACCCCGCTCAGCTGCTTACAAATCATTCCAAAATACTCAATGAAGCTCTGGACGCTTGCGTTGTTGGTGATGCTAATCCCCGCAACCACCTTCCAGGCCTCGACAATTTCCTGCGCCTCCTTCATCCCCCCCTCCCAGTCCTCCTTCTCGAGCAGCTCCCTGACCCTTCCAACCCTCTCCCCCGCCTTGATCCCCTCGACGATGCACGCGCTGTTGAAGCTCGCGCTGGCCATGCTCGCGCCGCCCTTCTTGAACTCAACCACGGCCTTCTCCATTAGCTCCTTTGCCGCATTCACGTGCGTCTCGCCCTGTCGAAACGCCTCGAACGCCTCGTTGCAGCAGTTCTCCGCAACGGTCTTGCAGATTTCGCTATCAATATCCTTCTGGATCATGTTAGTTCCCGCCTTTGTGAAGCTCCAGTCGCACCACGTGAAGCACAACTTTGCCTGCTCCAAAAATTCCTGCGCTTTTACCGCGTCCCCCGCCCTGAACAAGCACTGCGCCGCCTGCATCTTCAAGTTCTCTCCCTCCTGCGCCGATTTAAATGAGTGGGTTTGTTAATTCTAGCTTGAGTTTTCACATTGGTGTGCACTTGGCGTGTTTAGGACCGTCCCTGAACAACCTCCTAGCACAAAAATATGCGTTTCCATCCCCGCTACTCCCCGCTCCCCGCACTACCCATGCTTACCTTCAGCGCGGCCTCCACCACCCTCAACCGCGGCTTCACGCCCTCCCACATGCTCAGCAGCTTACTGTCCTGAGTCTCGTCGTAGTACTTGAGCGTCTCCACCAGCACCGTCAGTGCCGTGTCCCACTCCCCCCCCGAAATCTTGTCCGAGTACTTGGTGTAGACAATGTCTCCGCGGATCCGGCTCTCAAACCGCCCCAAAATATTGGCTTTGGTCCCGTCCCCCCCGCTTCTGTAGAACTCCATTCCCTGCAGGCACTTGTCCAAGGCTTTCGACAACTCCCCTCTAGCCCACATTTCCTTGCTCTGAACCTCGAACAGCTTCCCGGTCGTCTTGTTCTTGATCTTCCTGCACTCTTCAACTTTCCCCTCGTCCCCGCTGTGCCGAGTGAAGCGAGCCGAACGAATAAAAGGTTAGCGGGGTGGGTGGAGTGTGCAGTGCGGAGTGTCGAGTGTGGAAGTAATGTACTCTTCGGCCAAATTTGTGATTGCCGTTTTTTGAGTTTTCACATTGACGCGCAGTTGGCGTGATTTGGACCGTCCCTGAACAACCCCTTCGCACAAAAAAATGCGCCTGGCTAGAACCCACAACCGTGTCACAATTTGAGCGTCTAAACCTCCATACGTTGGAGTTACGGCCGATTCAGTGATTCGCCTTTTTTTGCCTTTTCACATTGGCGTGCATTTGGACTCCTATCGCTCGGCGCCCCTGTCGCTCACGCTCGCCTCGCCTCGCTTCGCCTCGCCTCGCCTCGCTTCGCCTCGCCTCGCCTCGCTTCGCCTCGCCTCGCCTCGCTTCGCCTCGCCTCGCCTCGCTTCGCCTCGCCTCGCCTCGCTTCGCTTCGCTTCGCCTCGCCTCGCTTCGCTTCGCTTCGCTCACGCTCGCTTCGCTCACGCTCGCTTCGCTCACGCTCGCTTCGCTTCGCTTCGCTTCGCTCCCGGCTCCCTCTCCCTCACCTCTTCAAAAACATCTCCTCCGCCTCCCTGAGCGCCAAGATCGCCACCTGCAGCTTTGCCTTGGGCGTCGCTGCCAGCGCCTCCACCGCCCTGTTGTACGCCTTCTCCCCCAAAACCCACGCCTCCTTCCTCTTGATTTCCTTCACAAACAGGTTGAGCTCCCCGATGAGCGTTTCTACCATCTCCAGGCCCTTGTACCCGGCCACCCATTCGTAGCTCTCCATCGCCTTGCTGCACTTCTTCAGCGCCAGGTCGAACGAGCCCGAATCCAAAAAAATCCTCGCCTCGTCCTGCTCCTCCAAGCTGCTGCTCAGCGCGCGGTCGATCACCGTGTCCATCGCTGTCTTACTGCCGAAGATGCCGCCGTCCAGCGAGACGATGCTTGCCGGTTCCATGGTGCCCAGGCTGTTCAGTATGCTCTGCGCATTCTCAATGTACACCTTCGCCTCGGGAAACTGCTTGTTCTGAATGCTGTCGTAGTACATGCTGCCGTTGCTAACGAGCTCCAGCATCACCCCCGTCTTCTCCAGCCTCGCCACCACCTCCTCTCCACCGTTGTTGGTGTAAATTTCCCTTGCCGCATCAATGATATTCTTCGCCTCCCCGAACAGCTCACTCTTGAGCATTTTCCCAACGTTGTCGAGCGTCTCGTCGGCCTTGATGCTCCTCTCGATCCTCTCGACGACGTTCATTTTCTCCCCGTCCTTCGTGATGCTGTACAACTGCGAGTATTTGGGTTAACTATGGAATTGCGCAATAGTTGTGAGCGAAGCGAGCCGCGAGCGAAGCGAGCCAGCAACAAAATACAATTTTGTGCCGGCAACACCATATGCTAGTTGTGACTAGCTCGCTTCGCTTCGCTTCGCTTCGCTTCGCTTCGCTCGCCACACACACAAACACATACCTTCGCAATCGTGGTCTGAAGCTCGAGCGCGAGCACAGGGTCCTCCTCCCCGCCCTCGTCCGCAAGCATCCTTGCCGCCCTCTCCATCAGCGCGCAGTAGATCTCCTGCGTCTTGATTATGAGCCCCCTCGCGGAGCTCAGCGTCTCAACCGCCAGGCTCCTGTCCCCGCCGGTGTTCAGCTCCTTGCACTTCTCGAGCACCGAGTCGCTCTTCCACAGAACTTCGGCGAGCTTGATGACGCTGAGTGTGTCCGTTATGCTCGCGGTGCTGTCCCCGCTCCACTCCATGCAGCTCTTGGCCGCCATAGCCATCTTCTTGCCTTCTCCCAGCTCCCTTTTGTCCAGCATGGCCAAGCTCTTCGCCTTGTACGACTCCCCGTCGTTCTTCGCCCTCATCTTTGTGTTTGCTTCCGGGTCACCGATCAAGCCAATCCGCTTGCTGTCCTCACTCTCATTGTACAAACCCAAAACTTGCGTTCCCAGGTCCAAAGCACTGTCGTATTCACCGCTGTTCAATGCATTGTTGTACTGCGCCAAGCGAAGAAGGTGCGAAGGGGTTAGTAGTGGCTAGTATTCTCTTCTGTACACAAGTTATGCCTAGCTCGCTTCGCTCGCTGGCTCGTATTCTCGTCTTCATCAACCCCCCCCCCGCTTCGCTCGCTCACTCACCTGCTTCAGCAGTTTGTCTCCCTGAGCGCACAGCCAATACTTGTTAATTTTCTTCCACTTCTCAACGTTCCCAACGCTCTTGAAGAACTTCAGACTCCTTTCAATCTCCGGCTGCGCGCTCTGATACTCCCCCGTCCCCACAAACCCGCTAGCCTTCTCCAGGGCCAACTCCCCCAGCAAATTATTCTTCAACGTGCCGACGTAGTTCACCTCCTCGTCGAAGCCGAATCTTCCGTACACGCCCAGTGCGGTGTCCAGCAGCTTCACAGCATCACCGATCGCGTGCCCGTCCCGCTCAACAACCTTTTCATACTCCTTCATCAGCTCGTTCCCTTTCTTGAAGCCCTCCTTCTTCTTCACCTCCCTGTCAATGTTGTCCAGCACCCCGATGCTTTCCTTCACGCTCGAAAAGCCAATTTCTAACTTCTCCTTCTCGACTAGCCGAAACGTGTTGATGAACCGGAACATAAGGTCCCCGCCAAGCTTCTCCTCCCCGTCCTTGTACTCGATGTTCTTTTGCGATGCCTCATCGGTAGTCACTACGTCGCCGTTCTCGTTCTCGATCTCGTTCTCCCCCCCCCCCCCGCCGAATTTTTCCTTCCCCATCGTCTTCAGCGACTCCTTCCTGGAAAGAATCCAGTTGTAGCACCGCTTGCTCTTCTGAGCGTAGGAAACACATGCCAAAAGGTCTTCGGATGCGAGGTGCTGCTCCGCCTTTATTTTCAAGTTCTCGCCGTCCTCCATGGCCATTTCCGCGATCATGACGCTGCTGGGCAAATTCTCGTTCAGAATCACACCCACAATCTTGTCCAAATCGCTGTTTATCTGCGGCAGCCCGTTCATGCTGCTGTACAAGTACTTCCTAACATCCACGAGGTACTCCACCGCCTTGTCGTAATCGTGCTCGACCAAACAGTTGCTCAGCTTGATCCAAGTCGCGTCCCCCTCCCTAATCGCCGCCAAGCACGTTTTCATCCGGCTCACAACTTGAACCCCAGCCTTGTCGTACGCGCTGTCGTAGGCGTTCAACGCCTCCCCGAGCTGCGCGAAGAGCGCCGAGAAGTCCTTCCTCACAACAGGTTTCATGTTCTGAGCAATTCCCTCCAGCAAGTTGTCCCCGAAGTTAGTGCTCTGCGACAACTCGATCTGGTGCGTCAGCTGCTCCAGGAGTGGGTTAGGAGTGGGTTAGGAGTGGGTTAGGAGTGGGTTAGTCACTTCGCACTCTTCGCTCGCTCACCTCCTGCATTCCGGTTTCCTTCTCGCCAAGCAGGGCCCAAGAGAAGCAGGTTTGAGCGTCGGCAACGCGCTCCCGGGCGGCCGAGTAGTCCTGCGCCGAGCGAAGAAGGCGCCAAACGAAATGAGTGGAATAATGTTAGTTCAGTAGTGGATGTAGCCATTATGTCTGCAGCCATTTCGCGGGATTCATCGCGAGTATGCTCATCTTCCTCAAGGCTCGCTCGCTTCGCTCGCTCACCTTCTCGTCCAAGAACGCCACCGCACTGGCGCGCGCCGCCTGCCCGTCCAAAACGGCCAGCTTCGTGACGTACTTTTTCGGGTCCTTGATCTGCAAGTACTTTCTCTGGTCCTTCACCTTCAGGGCCGCTTCGGTCGGATTCGTCTCCCTGAACACGGCCGTGATGCCGCTCAGCACTTTGAAGTGGTACAAAGCCTCGGTTATGAGGCTCTCAACCGCATCGTAGTCTCGCTGGATGCGAGCCTTCTTGGCCTGTTCAACGGCGAACTGAAAAAAAATAAAAAATTGATGAGTTTGGGTTTGCACATATAAAAACATTTATGGACTCACCTCCCCCTTGATCTTCACGTGATTCGCATTCACCTGGCTGAGCATATCCTTGTTCTCAGCCGCCTTGAACTGCCGCCTGGCAGCAGCCAAGATCGTCAGCGCCATCTCGTTGTCCTTCCCCTCCAGCGCCTTAGGAAGCTGGCTCAAGTAGAACTGCCCCTTGACGTTCGCCTCCCTCTTCAACCTTGTTATTTTAAACTCCGTGCGCGCAATACTCGTGTAAGCCTTGTGGGCCTTTATCTTCTCGCTCATAGCGATCGGGAGGACATCCATGTCATGCTCGTGGAGACGTTTCTTTGTGGGGGAAACGTCTGAAGACAAGCTGTCGCCGGCCGTAGTGTGCTGAATTTTGTGACCGTAATTGGCCATGTTGCGGAGGCGCTTCAGTACGCGCTCATCGCCCGTGGAAGGGAGGAAAGGGGAGGAGGACGGCCTGGAAGTGAGATTGTGGGATTTATTGTTGGGATTGTTGTTGTTGTTCTGCTTCGATGGCGACATGGAGAGTTGAGAGAGCTCTGGATTCAGGCCTTGTGGTGGTTGATGATGATTATTATTATTATTGTTGGGAACTGTGGGGAGGGAGGAATCCATGTGAATTCGGATATGGTGTGGTTCTTGGTTCAATTATTCTATTTGTCGCTGAACTGGCCATTCTGGCCCTGTGAAAATTCACAAAAAAATCTTAACTGAATAAAGATCCAAACGCGAACGCACAAAGCGCGGCAAGGGACGTACTTTGTCACATGCTATACAAAAACGAACAAAAAGGTCGACCCAATATACCAAATGTTTCCACCACCTCTCACGACGTCTTGCTCTCAGCTAGATTCAACCGAACGTGCTATTCTCTTCCGGCAATCACTCACCAGCGGTTTCCAATCAACCTCGGCGAAGGAATCCATTCTTTCTCAGCTCCATGATCAAACCAAGATCGTCGCCTCCCGTGCCCACACCCCTTCTTTCCGAAAGCAGCAATTGAACCTCCAGCGGAAAAAGTACAACCTTCAGGCTGCCAAGTCATTGCCGACGATGAAATCCTCGATGACCAACTCCCTTTCTTCCTTCGACAATCTCAACAATGTCAATCCCGCGACAGAGTTTCCATCTCCATCTCCATCTCCAACTCATTTTCAATTACAATCATTTCAATCAAACACCGGGGGGTACGCCCCCATCGACCCTCACGAGCAATCCCTCATAGACAAGGAAAAGCAAAAAACGTGGCTCCACGGCATCTCTGAACCTCGACAACGAAAAAAGAAAGATTTGAGGCCCTCCCTAAGTGAAGTTCTGGGTGGCGATCCTAACGACTTCCGGACCGGCACTCCCTTCGCTCAAGTTGGCCATAACAATAATAATAACAACGACCTCAACGAAAATTCTGTCATGACCGAAGCCTCAGCAGCAGTATCAGCAGCAAATTCAGGCTCGCGCACCGCCTCCCCGCCGAAGTCTTCCGGACACCACCGAAACATGCTCACATCGAGCTTGTCGAAGTCTTCCCGCGAGCGGCGATCGAGCAGCGGCCACCACCACCCCTCCCACCACTATTCTTCCACGTCCACGAACCACTTCAACAGATCCAAGATAGACCTTCAGGCGACTTCGGATTCCGTCAAGGCGATGAGCTTGTTCAATTTTTACAACAAGAGCCGGATACACCGCTCGGAGCAAGAAATCAAAGCCATTCAGCACCGGAAGATATTCGGCTTCTCAGCGCCAAACACACCCGTGGCGAGCAAAAAAAACTTTCAGGGGGAAAACGGAGGAGACGACGAAAACAACAATGTGAGCTTACAGCTAATTGACCAGCCGAGTCCGCGCCCGGACCCAAGCGCTAAGCCTTTTGTGTACCTGGATGACACGTTTTATGATTCCGAGTTGGAGAACAAGGACGACGAGTTCACTTGTTCCAGCTCGAACCAGAAGGGGCTCGCGCCGAAACCGAAGTGCAAGCTGAGCCAAAAACTCTCCGACGAGCAAAAGCTAATGTACGCGAGCACAATAGACGCCAAAACTACTTACAAGTCAATTCACCGGGAGGTGGCTGATAAGCGGACGTTTTTACCGACCGAGACCAAGTACGATACGGACGTGGCGCCCCACGATCCCAAAAACAACATCAAGACGTTTTTGCAGAGGTGAGCGAGCGAGCCTTTTGGAGGACGAGCATACTCGCGATGAAGTGCGCGAAATGGCTGCAGACACAATGGCTACATCCACTACTAAAAACTAACATTATATTATTCCACTCAATTCGTTTGGTTCGGCGCAGCGTGTTGGACAGCAACAGGGCGCCGATTGCGTTTATTTTGAAGCAGAGCAGTTTGAAGAGCTTGGATCTAAACGGATTGGGCTGCGGCGACGATTACGGCGTGGCGATTAGCAAGTGTTTGGGTGTATTGCAGCACTTGAAGGAATTAAATTTGAGCTGTAACAGACTCACTGACATCAGTTTAAAACCAATCCTAAACTCAGCCAAGAAAATGATGAACCTCACCAAGCTCGACCTCTCGTTCAACGACATGGACGAGCTCGGAGCGGACCAACTCAGATCTCTCCTCCTCCTTACCACGTGCAAGGTGCACACGCTAAACTTGTCCAACACCGACGTCGACGACAACGAATGCGCAGAGCTCGCCGAGGCCATTTCCTACAACAAATCCCTAACCCACCTCGACCTCTCAAGAAACCGGATCGGCCAAATAGAAATGCTCAATGCAGTCCTCCCGGAAGTCGTCACCGGCCCCGAAGCTCTTGGAATGATGCTCGCGGTTAACAAAACTCTCATCAGGCTGGACCTGTCGTGGAACAAAATTTCCAACTCCTCGGCTGTTGCATTTTGCGAGGCTCTGGCGAAAAATGACGCGTTGGAAAACTTGAACCTCGCCCACAACGCGCTTTCGAACAACGGGGGCCAGGAGCTCGGAAAGAGCCTGGTTGTTAACGTGGGACTGAAAATTCTAAACGTCAGTCACAACAAGCTGACAATCCGAGCAGCAATGGTCATCGCAAACGCCATTAAAACAAACACGACCTTGACTCACATCGTCCTGGACGGAAACTGCGTTGGAAAGGTTGGCAGCGAGAATTTGTTGAGCGCGCTGCGAGAGACTGCGAGCGAGGACAAGTTTTTGGAGATAAGTTTGTTCGACTGCAACATACATTTGGAAGACCCGACAATTTTCAACCCCCAATACCCAACCAAGCCCTCCTTGTTGGCCCCCCCCCACCCAAAAAGCAACCCAGGATACGAATTAGACTTATCAAGTCCTTATGACTTCATGGTTGCGAGCGAGCTGCTGCGGCTGGCAAACAGGCACGACGGTTGTGCATTTGTTAGCTTGAAGCACGACGAGAAAATTGTGAATCCCAAGACGAAGAGAGCTGTTGGGAAGGTGAGTGAAAAGGCGGGAGGAGGGGGGGAGGGGGGGACGAGCGTGGCACTAACCCCATATCAATCGCAGGTGAAAACAATTAAACTCGAACGGAGCAAATCCTCCTCGGCCAGCAACAACGACCGCATGGCCGGCTGGTCCGGGGCCGCTCACTCGATAGATCCCACCACAACCCCCCCATCATTTTCCGCCAACCTTTTAGAGAGCGCAATGAAGAGCGTGGGCTTGAAACCCACTTCAGTTCTCATGGACAACATAACCGACACTATCGTCTCAACAGTCAAAACCAAATGCACCGTGGACAACCTCTGGAACGTCGTCCTCCGTTCGATCTTCAAATTCGTGGACGAAGATTCTTCCGGAAACATCGACTGCGTGGAGCTTCGCAATTGCCTCTTGGAGGTTGGGGTGGCGCCTTCCTTGGAGTCCTGCAGGGCCATCATTGCCGAATACGACGTGGATGGCTCGGGAGAAATCGAGCTCGACGAATTCACCGCATTGATGCTCTCAAAGTACGCCGCTGAGGTTCCTCCCGAGTTGGGATACATGGTTGAGGCGAAGACTGGGGGGAGGTGGGCAGGTGAGCGTAACACGGCACATCACATCACTGCAGCACTTTGCACCGCACTACTAATTTATTTCAATTTTCAACAAAAGTTTCAAAATCCGGAAATCTGTCCGTCGACTTTGTTGGAGTTCCGTCCCCACCCAGCTTGGAAGAGATCGGAAGTGACGCTGGAGTGGACGCCTTGCTTGCGAATTTACTGCAGGCGGAGGACGACGAGAGGAAGGAGCTGTTCGTTGCGTGCCTGAGAGACAGCGACGTTTACTTTAATGCGGAACAGGGGCAGAAGTTGATGGACGTCAAGCACGGCTTGAGCAACATCGAAGCGTTGAAGTTGATTCTGCCTCAGATGGTGGGGAGCGTTGAAGCGGTTCGGCTGGTGGAAACGAATTTGAACTTTGACGAGAAGGTGCGTAGAAGGTCGCAGAGAGAGTTTTTTTTCGCAATACTAATTTTACTGAACACCTCTCTGCTCGCAGATTCTACTCCGCTTGGGACTCGGAAACGGCTGGAAGCCAATTATGGGAATATTGTCCGGTCACTACGACCTCGACTTCAACCTGACGTCCGACCGGGTGTGCGCCAAGAAGGTGAGCAAGCGAGCCTTGAAGAAGACGAGAAATACGAGCCACTACTAAACTAACATTATTCTCAATTCGTTCGGCACCTTCTCCGCTCGGCGTAGCTCGCCGAGCAGGCCGTCCTCGAGATGCGGTACTCGGAGCACAAGTCCAACCGAGACGATGTGTCCCAAACGGGCAATTGGGAGAATTACAGGAACGGATTCGTAAACAACGAGAGGGTTGAAATCAACACGCAGTTCTTCAACAAGGTCAACAAGCTCGGAAGGCTAAGATTTGACTACATCAGCACGAGCAGACCGAGGAAGGGATGCACACCTCTCAGCAGCGTCAAGTTTGAAAAGTTGTTGAAACTGATTGCGAGCGTGGACGAGAAACTGGGGCTGGTGAGTGCGGGAAATGGTAGCGTTTGGGTGAAGAGTGATAATGGGAATGATAATGGGAACGGAAACGACCTCCTGACCGAGGAGGAAGAGCTCGCAAAGCTGCCTCGGCTGTACAAGCTGTTCCTGTCCAAAATCGACCGAAAAAGTTTCAGGGAGAAGTGGCTCAGGTGGCAAACGTCCAGCAGGGCCCAGTTCAAGGTTGACAGGGCTTATGCAGAGTACAGGAGGCTGCTCGATCTGCAGCACAAGGCGGAGAGGAAGAAGGAAAAGGGGGACAAGAAGAAGAACAAGAAGAAGAAAAAGGAGGAGGAGAAGAAAAAGGAGGAGGAGAAGAAAAAGGAGGAGGAGGAGGAGAAAAATGTTAAGCTGGAACTGGAGGAGACACCAGCTGCACCAGCTGACCCAACACTGCTTGCTGGCGAGGAGCTAGAAGTTCAAGAAACAGAGGAAGAATGGCTGCTGCGAAATCCAAACAAATTCCGACTCCAGGTCGGCGAAAACAAAGTTGAATTCAAAATTGAGGACCGGTCCAAGGGCCCGAGCGAGCTCTACAAACGCTGCTGGTGCAAACTCATGATTGTGGAGACCTTGGTTTGCAGCAAGGTGCTCACATGCGATCAGGCGTACCAGATCATTGACGGGTTTCCTAACGTGGACGGGATTCGGATCGAGATGATGATGGTCGTGTTCGGGTTCGTGGTGGACGTGGAGAACTTCGGGGAGAGGGTGGTCGATCAATTGAAAAGCGAGGAGGAGAAGGTCGAGTGCTACTGGAGGATTGGGTATGCCACGCTGTTCAATCCGCTGTGCACGGTGGACAGGTGGTATGACTTTAACCTAGGTGTGTGGGAGGAGAGGGAAGTTTTGAAAAAGCTAGTGATGCTGAGCGGACTGGAGGCGGGAAGCAGGAACATAATTGGCTGCAAGGTTAGAAGGGCGTGGAACACGCCAGTTGTGGAGGGGTTGGGCATACAGGCTAGCTGGGAGGAAGATGTCGAAAACATCGGGGTGGTGGGGGAAATTTCATTCAAGTACAAGACTGGATGGAATGTCGAGGAGGGAGAGGGGGAGGGGGGGGGTGAGGGTGAGGGTGAGGGTGAGGGTGAGGGTGAGGGTGAGGGTGAGGGTGAGGGTGAGGGTGAGGGTGAGGGGGGGGGGGAAGAGAAGGGGGAGGAGGAGAAAGTCAACGCCAATGAAGAAGGCGTAGAAAAGACCGAAGAAGAAGTTACGAGCGTCATGTTGGTTAATCTGGAATTCCGGACGGCTTTGTTCGCAAAATCTTTTGGCGCTAGTCAACTGATGTACTGAAAACAATTTTGTAAAAATCTATTAATGAACACTTATAAACATTTCTATCTCAGTTCTACTTCTCGGTAGCAAAACCCTCCGGCTCTTCCCACGTTGTTTCCTGCGTTAAAGTGTTGAAAAAGTAGTCCACTCCGTGTGTCGTGTCAAAATGCTTCGTCCAGATTTTGCTGCTGCTGCTGCTGCTGCTGCTGCTGCTTTTTCGACCTCCAACACCAGGAGTGCTTCCTGCGTTCGACGTTCTACCCCCACCCCCACCTCCACTAGCACTCGATGAGGTCCGCCGCCGAGCTGCCGCGCCTGTCGTTCCGTTAATTTCGGCGTTGAAATTAAAATCGTTCTTTGTGGGCGACTCCCCGCCGCTGCTGTACTTGCGGCTCGACGTCAGACTGCTCCTACCCCCCCCACCACCCCCGCCGTTGGTTGGAGCAAAATCTACGCTCCCCCTAGTGCTCGCCCCCGTCGCTGCCCCTCGCATAGCCTCCAATTTCAACTTTCCGACCAAAACCTTCAAATCGTCAATCTCGAACCTCAAATTTTCGTTCTTCTCCTCCAACTTTTCCTTCTCGTCTTCCAGCTTTCTCCCCCCTCTTTCCTTGTCTACCAGCAGAATGTCTCTCTCCTCGATGCTTTCCAGCCCTTCCGAAATTTGTCGTTCCAGGCGATCCTTGTCCCTCAAGAACAGTCGCTTGGTGCGCTTCAGCTCCTGGCTCTGGAGCAAAACGCTCGTTTCCATCATGCAAAGTCGGTCGTACAGGGTGAGCGGCGCGCCCTCCTCGCTCGGACCCCCCTGCCCGTTTATTTTTTCGTTCACTGGAAGATTTCTCAGCCACGTGTGGTAGCTGTCGAGCCATTCCCGTTGCTGCGCCGAGCGAAGAAGGTGCGAAGCAAGTTGAGTGGAATAATAATATAATGTTAGTTCAGTAGTGGATGTAGCCATTATATTATGTCAGGAGCAATTTCGAGGGATTCATCGCGAGTTATGCTCGTCTTCACTTCACTTCGCTCGCTCGCTCACCTCCTCCTGGTCCCTATGCGTTGCCTCAATTTCCTCCTGCCTCTGCTCGAGCATGTTCCGCTGCGCCAGCACGACCCTCATCTGCGCGTGCCTGTCGACGTTCGCGTCATTATCACCGCTCCCGTCCTCGCCTGCTACATTTTCGAATTCTTGCGACAGATGTTCCGGGGAACTGTTCCCAAAATCCATCCCGTCGAGGTCTCCCTCTTGCACCCCCCCCTCACCGCGGTAGATCGCCTTGAGCAAAGTTGCCTTCTCGTTCTTCTCCCTGATGAGGGCCTCGCGCAGGCGGGATATTTCCTCCGCGAGCTGCGTGCGCCGAGCGAAAACAGGTGCAATTAGTGGATGTGGATGTGGATGTGGATGTGGATGTGGATGTGGATGTTTTGTCTATGGGCGAGCGGGCGCAGCGAGCGAAGCTGCGTCCATCAAGCCGAGCGCAGCGGAAAGCCGAGGCGCAGCGGTGGGGGGGGATGGGGGGGAAAAGTGATTACACACCTCACAAATCTCAACACGCTCACCTGCAAGTTCTCGTCGCGGAGGTGGGCGGCTTCGGCCTGAGCCTGCGCCAAAAATGTTGTTAGTTTAATCAGATATTTGTCTATAGTGGGTGTAAAGTTGGTGGGTGGCTTACCTCCGCGTCCATTTTTTCGACCAGGTGCATGTTGTTGAAGTTCGAGGAGGAGGTGGGGGTGCTGGGGGCGCCGGATGCCTTCGGGGAAGGACGCTGGCGACTAACGGACGCCTGCAGGAGGGTTTTCAACCTCGCAATCTGGTGCTGAGCACGCTTCAGAGGATCGTCGTCGCTCAAAATCTCGTTCGACGTTGCGTAGACTCGAACTCGCATCGCGCGATCGGCAAACTGGAGCGTGGAGACGGTTTCGTCGGCGGACACTGCCGAGGGAGATACTGTCACGATGAACATTGTTCTCGTGTTGCCCCCCAGACTGTCCTGCAGCAGTCTAGTAAGTTTGCTGCGCCGAGCGAGCGAAATGAGCGAGCAAAACAAATTGAGGGGGTTCGTTTAGTAGTGGATGTGGGTGGCTGCAGCCAATTTCAATCTTCGAGACGGTTTTTAAGGGGCATGTGGAGGAGGTGGAGGTGAAAACTAAAAAAAATGCAAAAATAGGCGACTCACTGCATCGACCGTAGCTCAAACGCATAACGCCTTTTGACGCGATGACTTGGACACGGTGGCGGGTTTGATCAAGCACATCTTTTTTTGCAAGGGGGGGGGGGGGTTGTTCAGGGACGGTCCTAAAGGTATGTGCACGCCAATATTAAAACTAAAAAAAACGCAAAAAAAGGCGAATCACTGCAACCCAACCATAACTCCGACGCATACGTCCGGCCAAGCGCATCTCAGGGGTGGTCCAAAACACAGAACAAAACGAAAGGCTCGAGTTTTTCACAAAGCTCGCTCGCTCGCTTCTCTCGCTCTCACCTGTTTCTATACGGTACGTGCTGCCCGCCGCTGTGTTTGCTTTTCTTCGTCAACGCGGATATGCAATTTCCCAGAGCGCTGAGGCTCTGGTTGATGGAAGTGAGTTCTTTTATTCGCTGCTCGCTGAAACGAGCCATTTGGTGAGTTTTGTACCTGCGCCGAGCGAGCCAAACGAAATGGGTGGGTTAGCGCACTTCATCGCTCGAGTCTTCCTCAAAGCTCGCTCGCTCACCTTTCGCTACCAGCCAAATCCACCAAATTAATCTTGCTCCGCCTCACCACCCCCCCCAATTTTACCATCAACCTTACCCCAAAAATAGTGTGGGATCTGCTGCTCCTTTCGTTCATGTTCGTGCTCGCCATGGCCCGATTTCGAGCTCCTTTCCACAACACATTGAACACCTGCGCCGACCGAGAAATGAATTGAATTAAATTAGTTGCGATCGATCGACCGGCATTCCCCCCCTAAAAACGACTAACCTCCTCCTCGCTCCCCACCGTAATCTCAGTTAAATTCGGTATCACAATTCCCAGCTTCTTGTCCTCTCGGATGTCGAGAGATGGCTGCTCAGCCTCCACAACGCCGAAAAAACTCCCCTTGGTGTTCGCGGCCTTGCTCGGAGTCAACGCTGCCGCACCGGTGCCCATTACCGTTATGTTGTCAGTATCGTTGTTGCTGTTGCCGTTGCCGTTGGTATCATTTTGGTTTTGGCTAACGTGCAGCAAATCCCGCACCTTCTCGTTGTAAATTTCAGTATACGAAACGGAAACTGTAATGATATTGTTGTTATTGTTGGCATTTGCATCGTTGTTGCTGTTGCTGTTGCTGTTGCTGTTGCCGTCGGGTGGTGCTTTGTTGGGCGAAGCATGCTCAACCATCACTCGGATCTGCTTAAACACGTACTGCAGAGCTCGCGGAATTATCCCCCTCGCGTCCCGAGAGGAGCTCGAACTGTTCAATTGCTTGAAAGAATTGGCTATCGAGTCGTCGTCGTTATCCGGGTCATCGTTGCTCGCCAGCTCCCACAGATCGTGCCCGAGCATCGTGTGGGTCTTGCCTGTACCAGTCTGACCGTAAGTAAATATCGTTGTGTTGAAACCGGACAGAGCCGCGCGGATCAAGGGAGTGACTCCCTCAAAGACCTTCGCCTGAGATACTGATTCCCCAAATACTTGGTCAAGCGAGTATTCCTTAGAACCCTTTGTTGCAGTCAGTTCTTGGGACAGATCTACGCCGATTATTGTTGTTGGGGGGCTGGATTTTGACGAAGGTGTGGAGGAGGAGGAGGAGGAGGAGGAGGAGGAGGAGGAGGAGATGTGGGAGATTTCATCTGAGGTTTTTACATAAACGACAGGAGCGATTTCATTGGCAAAAAGGGGTCTGACCCGAGCAATCACTTGTATACGGGACGATGTTTGGTCATTCGAGTCCATTGAGGTCAAAGGACAAATTCAAGTTACAAGTTGCATTTTTTATTTCCTTTTTTTTGTTTCGGTTCCAGTCCAACTTTGAGTTACAACTGTTGATAAGGGGTGGTATGCCGGAAAATGAAGGGATTGGGTGAAGCGAAGGATTACACGTTCCTTTTCGACGTTTGCTACTACATGGAAGCTGGCGAAGGAAAGCTGGCGAAGGAAAGAATGAGGGGAAACGAATGTTCGTCGAGTGATCACAAACTTTGAGTAGCGGAATTTGAAATGGTTCCCGTTGCCCCTGGTGATTCCTTTGAAGATCAAGATGCGTCAAGAGAATTGGTTCATCAAGAGCATGTTGGCGAAGCGTGCCAAGGAGAAGAAAGAGAGAGAGGGAGGGGAAGCAGTGGGTGTGAAGATGGGGGAGAGTCCTAAAATTAGCCCAAATTCTTCAAATTCGCGACAGGCGAAGGGGGTCTTCGTCCCTCCAGACCCCACACCGAAAAACATTTAAACAAACGAAAGTTCGTGTTGTTAGCTGTTTAACCTCTGGCACTTGCCTTGGAGCGGCGGATGAACGGATGGTGGAATAATTAATAATTTTCAATTTTTTTGAGAGAGCAAAATCTTTATAAGCATTTAAGTAGCCACTTGTAGTGACCACCCCGCACTCAACTCGTTTCCCTCTCTCTTTTTCTTGTTCATTTCCTTTAGGTTTTTCTCCCCGGTTCATTTCTCATGTCCATGTGTGGCTTCACATTAATTTTTCTATGCCAAAAAAATCGAAGCAATTGCCATGGCAGCGGCACCAGCAGCAACTCCATCGAATGTGGACCTTCCAGGAGCAAGAGCACTCTTGCATTGGGGGTAGTAGGTTCCTGCATAAAGCGCAAAAGCAGCGTTTCCGGGGTACTTTTAGGGTAGGGTTGGGTGTTTGTTAGATTTGAATTCGATTTGATAATTAGATTTTTTTCCACGCACCTTAGTCTCTTCATTTCCTTCCATACTCATCGTATCCCCGTCTTGGCAAACATCACCCATTATGTCGGTAATCAAAGCATCGCATGCAGCCAAGCAGGTGGTAGCCCCCGCTTCGTGCGCGCAAGGGCCGGCATCCAAAAGGCCAATTGCATAAATTTCGAACGCGGCCTCGCAATCCCTTGGACCGTAGGCATAGGAAAACTCGTCGGCACAACCGGGCTGCGCCGAGCGAAGAAGGTGCGAAGTAAATTGAGTGATAGTTGGATAGCTGCTCGCTTGGCAAACTCACAATATACATGTTAACAGAAACACCGAAAATGGCTGACGAGTACAAAGTGTCACCTGTCCCATCATCAGTTGACATGGCCACCTCCCCAGGAGTACAAGTCGATTGAACATCTTTGATACCATTTGCACATTCGGTAATGCAAGTTACAGAGTTGTCACCACCACATGGACCAGTCCCAAGAATCGAGCCAAGAAGTACCTCTCCGTAGATTTCACTGCACGCACTAAGAGAGCGCTGGCTCTGCGATGGCTCTGCTTTATGGGTTAGCAGAGTTGTGTGTTGAGTTTTTGTTGTTGTTTTGGTGAGAGTTACCTTTTTGGGCTTTCGCGGCTAGTTTGCGCACAGTAGCTTCGAGATCGGTTGCAGAAGCAGCAGATGCAAGAAGGGGGAGCGCGGCAGCGGCAAAGTGATATTTCATAATATGTATGTTAAGTTCACCTAAGAAGATCTTAAATAAAAGAATGTTTGGCTTGTCGGTTTTCCTAGGAGAATTGACCATTCCTGCTATGCATAGTATATCTGCTTAGCATATGCTATTTCATATAATTTAGCCACTTTCTTTAAATTATACAACGACATGGAAAGCATCAAGTTCTACGGGAGCGGTCCTCCAACCACAACAACAACCCCATCAAGCCAGCAATTCCCCAACCTTCGTAGACAGACTTTACCAACAAACAAGATTTCGACAACCAAATTGCACAAACCTCATCCTCCACACCATGGCCGCAGCAACTCTTTATCACTTGCACCGTCGTCGTCTTCATCTGCCGACTACATCACCCACACTCTACAGTTGCAGCGAACGATTCAGCGTTTGGAAGCGGAGTTAGCAGCATTCACCACTGCAGGTGAGCGAGCCGAAGCGAGGAGCTTTTCGTTTTGTTCTGTGTTGGACCACCCCTGAACAATCGCTTCGCAAATAAAGATGCGCCTGGCCAAACTAGCCACCATCCAATTCTTAGCATCTTAAACCTCCATACGTTGGAGTTACGGTCGATCCAGTGATTCGCCTTTTTTTGAGTTTTTTTTAGTCTCCAATGGGGTGCCACGCCCCCCCCTGATCTGGACCGTCCCTGAACACCCTCTTCGGTCGAAAAGATGCGCCTGGTCAAACCCGCCACCGTGTCCAATTCATCGCGTCTAAAGACGTTATGCGTTAGAGTTACGGCCGATGCAGACATAATGGCTACATCCACTGCTAAACTAACCCACCAATGCGCCTCGCTTCGCTCGGGCTTTGCTCGGGCTTCGCTCGGGCTTCGCTCGGCGCAGCTGCCACATTCCACACCGAACAAAATAACAAAACCGCAGAGATAGAAAAACTCAAGCTGGACAACCACAACGTAATACGCGAACTTGCCTCTCGCGTGAAGCAGCTGAATTCAACCGGCGTAGCCCACGTAGAGCTCCAACAATCGAGTAGAATTGCCAACGAACAGCTGCGAGCAAAGTCTTCCGCCATCACTAAGTTGGAAAAAACGGTACGGGAATTTGCGACTTTAATCGCAAACAAAGACATTTCGTACAATGCGAAACTTTCTTCCTCAAGCACCAAGTTTGCCTCCGACCTCAAGATGATCTCCAACGAGCGTGACATTGCCCTGGCTTCGAAATCAGAGACCGAGAATGAGCTCCTCAAGCTGATAAACTCGCGATCTCAGCACACGCACAGCAGCGACGGACAATCCTACCCCGACCAACTCGCCCAACTGAACTCGAAATTAAAGCACACTGAGGACAATTTGAGCGACGCTCGCTCTGAAAAACATGCTCTCCGCGCAAAATTCGATAAACTGACGCTTACCCTGACCGAGAGAAAATTGGAATGCGAGAGTCTAAAGTGTGGGGTGGGAAATTTGGAGACCAAGGTCAACCAAGTGGAGAAAGAGAAGCTGCGCGACGAGTTTAAAATCACGGAACTTGAGCTTCAGATTGAGAAACTTGCTTTGTTGAGGAAGGCTAAGGCTCCCCCCGCAGTTTGTGCCGCAGCCACCTCGCCAATTCGAATCAAGAAGGCTGAATCGGCGTGCCAAACACAGCAACAGCAGCAGCAGCAACAAAAACAACAACAACAGAATTATGGGGCGGAGCTTGGAGAGGTCATTCAAGTAGAAATGAAGGCGATTCAATCTCACTCTCACATTTTGAACCTCACGAAACAAGCGTCGATGCGTGAGGCGACAATATTGAACACAGAACTGAAAATAAGGTTGCAAGCCGCGAAGTCGCAGCAGGACATTCTGCTCTTCAGTGTCTCCGCCTTCGAGCAGGCCTTATTGAAACACGACGCTCCGTTCGTCACAAAATTTGCCAAATCTCGAAGCGATAGAATACGCGACCTCAAGTCTGGGCTACAAAAGAATCTTCAAGAGCTGGAGCAGCGCTCAAGCCGAACAATTTTTGAGACTGCCGACCGTCTCATCAACATAGATCTACCCAGAGCGAAGAAGAACTGGGTGGAAGCAACAGATAAGCGTGAAAAATTGGTGAAGATGATTGATTGATTGATGCAATGAATATTGCAAAATGGAGGTTTCACCAATCGAGAGCAGCATCGTCACCGTCACCCAATTATTTAATTCAATCCAAATGGACGACTCACTACATGTGTTGTTGACGACTGGAGAAGGGCGAGAGCGTCCAACACACAGCAAAAATTCTTGCGCAATTTTTAAAATATAGAATAGTATTGACAGTACCAACCATACCAACCAATCTTTCTTACACATTATTCTTCAGAAAATCCACCACCACGCTCGTTAATCAATCCCACATCTCCAACAATCCACAGTGCATCGTAACGGCCTTTTGACGATTTCCTTCCCAAACCTCCTCTAAAAACAACAGCGTCCCCGTCCCTGCTCCCGTCTCGAATGCAAAATCTCTCACCCAATCAACCGCGATTGAACGTCCATTTTGTACTTCAGCCAAAGTTCAGTTGCTGATGCTCGCAACGACCCCGCCCCCCTTTATTCCCCCCCCCCTCGTCGTCCCCTTCGTCGTCACCATGCACGGGATTTGTGTGTGCAATGGGCGCTTGTTTCTAACCCGGACCAACGAATTTGGGGTAGACGAACTTGAAAACTATCATGCGCCGCCGACAACTTCACACCCGACTCGCAAGGTCCTGCAACACGCTATCTTCCAAATCCTCCTCCTCCTCCTCCTCCCCCCCGAACCTGCCCCTCCCCAAGAAAGTTTCCCCCGGGCACGCCTTCTCGAAGATCCTCTTCGCTTCTCGAAATGCCTCGTCGACTGTAACATTGAACAATTCTTTCCGCCTGTTGACTACGAAGACGTTGTTGCTGCTCGTTCTATAGCTATCATCTGCGTCACCGTCACCGTTACCGTTACCGTCACCGTCACCGTTACCGTCACCGTCACCGTCAATCGCAAAGCTGAAGCAGATGTGGTGGAGCTCTTCCGCCCCTCCATCGGCTTTAATAAATTCCACCGCTCGCCCCAGCACCGCTCCATCG
>BRYC01000053.1:34874-46445 GCA_030267985.1 Parmales sp. scaly parma | reverse complement strand
GGGGGCTTGGATAATTGTTTTTTGTATGGAAACTGCCTTTTTTTGGTTTTGGATAAAAAATTTAACGGGACGTTGGGAATCGGAAACGAGAGGGGGGGGAGTTTAGGCTGGGAAAATTTTATTGAGGAGTTGTAAAAAGGTTTGAAATGGAAACAATGGTTTTGCGTGTCCTGCGGAGGTGACTTGGTTTGTCGTTGCAAACGTTTGTCAAAAAATCTAGAAATTAAATGAACAAAAAATCAAAAATAAATTTATAAGAGAAATTTTAAGTGCCAGCCACCAGGTTATTAAAACAAAAGAGACTTCATCATCAATGCCATCCTTCATAGCACAACCAACTTACGTTCGTGCCTCCAATCTTTCCCAGAAGAAGAAGTATGAGCAATCCGCTGCACACATAAAGTCTGGCAAGCCTCCACCTCCAACTCCTTCCCTGAAACGACCTAGAGGATCAACAAGCATTTTTCTAACCACCCTCTCAGCCGTCCTCATCGCTCGTCTCCTGCATTCTTCCCATGTAAGTTAAGTTAAACTCAACAAAAAGAGCAAAAAGAGCAAAAAGAGCAAAAAGAGTCTCCACTTCTAACCTACCCTAACAACGTTTCCACTAGCAGTGCCAAACTCTCTCCTCCCCCCCCCTCTCCTCCCCCGACCTGTGTTTCTCCGCATTCTCCTACCCCCACCGAACTTCACTCTATAAATCTCGACTGCCAGCTCTCCTCTCCCATCCCCTCTCCCACCCAACCCTAATATCCAACATACGAAAGTCAATCCCCATGGACCTCTTCTCACTGGCAATTTTGTTCACTGGATTCAAATCCCCGCCCCCAAAGCTATCCTCCTCCCCCCTATTCAAATCCCTAAAATCCTCCATCCTCTCAACGGCAGCCTTCCACACCCTTGATCAAGTCATTCTCTTCCTAATGCTAAAGTTTCCGAGCTCCCCCCTTTTCAATCAAATTTCGATCGTGACCGAACCCTCGGTCATTCTCCTGGCCCTCACCATGGTCGCTCTCAGTTTTTTCATAATGATAGAGTAGATATGGAGCATTCCGTGTAGAATTAGAATTTTTATACAGGATTAAACAAAATTTATACAGTTTTCCCTCCCTGTTCCTTCCCCTCCTTCTTCCCCTCCTCCCACTCCTCAACACTCTCCTCCCCATCACTACTATCCTCAGAACTGTCCAAAGCCTCCCTCAGTGCACTACTCCGAACTTCATCCATGAACAAGTTGGCATTTACACTCGGTGCGCGAAAACTGTTCCTTGTGAAACTTTTAGTTCTCGCAATGGGCATGTGTAGTTGTTTCGCCGGTGTGCTGCTCTCGTTGTGACCCATCAGCGGATCGGGCATCATGCTCTTCCTCGTGCTCTTGATCACTTGGGTGTTGAATATATCTTGGTTCGTTTTGCTCAAGAATGGTATTTTTCTTGAGCTCCCGGTTTCGATCTCGGGGTAGCTGTTGCTCCCGCTCCCTGGAGTTGCCAGCTTTGGCGAGTCCAGCACCGTTTTGTGCAAAATATCACTGATGATCAAGGTGCTCGCCGAGCTGCCCCGCCTCTGGGTTGATCTCCTCTCCACCTTTGGTGGGGTAAACGGTTCCGCCTCTCCACCTTCCCCCGCGCGCTTCTCATTCTCCTGCTTGTGCTTCTCCAGCGCATTAATCTCGTCGATCCCTATCAGACTGTGCCGCCTCACAAAGTCGTTGAACTTATATTCCGCGCCCCAAATCATTTTATCCTTCTTCAGCTCTTCCATGATCTCAGGCTTCACAATGACCTCGGCCAAATTCACCGGCGTGCTATCTTCCTGCCTCCTGAGCGTTAAGTTGATCATTTCGCTCTTTAAATTTTGCAGCAGCGTGTCAGCAATGAACGGGTGGCGGAAAAGGATTAACGCCAAGTTTTGGTTGCTCAAGAAATACAGCTGGCAAGTTTCCAAGCAGATCGCTCCGTACTTTTTCATGTCCGTAACGATTTTTTGTTTCTGGTTTTCTTCTCCTTTTTTCTCCTCCTCCTTCCCCTCCTTCCCCTCCTTCCCCTCCTTCCCCTCCTTCCCCTCCTTCCCCTCCTTCCCCTTCTCCCCCTCCCCAAACGCCGGAGAACTTTCTCGTGAGTTCGAGTGGCTGCTTGGATAGATCACCCCCTGCTTGTTCTTCAAGTGATTCAATCGCTCGTCCACTCCCCCCATTATGCTTTCGTTCACAACCACCTGCTGCTCGCCACTGTCGGTTTCCTCTAACAGATCGGCCTCCGCCTCGGCATCGAAACCAAACAAATCGCCCACCAAAAAGGGCGCGCCGGTCGGCTGCGGCGCGCTTATCTCAGCTAGCATGTGCGGGTCATCCGCCGCTTGCCTCATGTCTGCAATCTGCTTGTCCGTGTAGCACGTGTACACGACCTTCCCTTTCAAAACGAAGTATAGCCCTCGACTTCCCTCGTCGGGCAAATAAATATTGTCGGCCGGCGAGAAGCACACTGGCGTTAAATATTGCAACACGCACGCGATGTACGTAAAATCTTGATCAACTTGGTTGAAGATGCCAATCTTGTGGATGGCCTCCTCCCTGACGAACATGACGATTTCGTGCCGAAGGTTTGTGGGCAAATTATCCAGCAGTATTTGCTCGTTGAATGGGGATTTTTGGTTTACGCTGCGCCGAAGAAATTGATCGGTGTTAGCATGGTCGTTGTGTGTGTGATCGTTTTTTGAGGTGTGGAATAACTTAGAATTGTGTCGGGGGAGACCCCCGAAACCCCCCTTATCCGCTGCGCTCGGCTTTCCACTGCGCTCGGCTGAAAAACCGTGTTCTCAGAGTGTCCGACCAGGAACTGCACGCAGCCTCGCTCGCGCCGCGCCGCGCGGCTGCACTCACTCACCTATAATCAACGTGGCGCTTCAGCCGATTTTCAAGAGGTTTCGTCACGCCCTTGCTCAAGCAGTAGTTGTAGACGAAAGCAAGTCGCTCCTTTTTCCTCTTCTCCCCTCCTTTCTCGTTCTGAACAATGCTGCTTGCACTCCCCACGATGTAACTGAACAGGGTCGCTCCCATGATCATCATTATTGTTGCGTATGCTCTTCCGCTGTCGTCAAAGGCCAATATGTCGCCATACCCCACAGTTGTCATTGTCGTGAACGCCCAGTACAAGCTAGCAATGTACTTCTCGCTCAAATTCAGAGGTTCGTCTCTATACTCGTCTTCGTTGACCAGGCTGCTCATGTTCCAGAAGCAGCCGAAAAAGTGCGCCAGCCCGAACAAAAATCCAAAAAGCGAAAACGTTTTTTGCACCGTTTCATCAATTTCTATCACCTCCTCCAGCGCGCTCATGTCAATTTTCAGCAGCTTCACCAGCTTCAGCAACCTCACTAACCGGATGATCCTTATCAATTTCAAACTGCGCAAGCCGTCCGACCCATCCGCGGCCAACAAAAATTCCACAATTTTGTCAATCGGAATCGTGCTCAACAGGTCGATCGCGAACCAGAAGCTCAAGTATTTCTTCTTGATCATACTCGGAACGGTCACCAGAAGCATGTTGTCGTCCAAGTATGCCGTCCTAAAAGTCACGATGATGTCAACGAAGAAGATTACGTCTGTAACCCAGTCGATCACCAACCACTCCGGACTCATTGGCATGTCAAATCCCAGCCGCAGCGGCACAACCGCCACGCTGAAGCAAATGATCACGCCAACGCACGCGTCCCAGATCTGCTTGTACTTGTGGCTCGGGTCGATAACATACCGCTTCAGCATCGCTTCTGTTGTCTCGAGGCTGCGACGGGGGGAGAGGGGAAGAGGGGGCGAAATTCATTGTTAGAAAATTTGGTTTTGGCTCGCATCACAGCTCGCTCGGCTCGCTCACCTCTCGATTTCCATCAGTGGGTTCTCCGGATCAACGGTAATTGTTTTAATAAGACCTCCCGACACCACGCCCTTTTTCTCGCCTTTTTCGGCTAGAATCGCAGCGCCGGCGAGCATGTGCTCCGGGAGCTCGCTCACCAGAGTGAGCACCTTGTCAACCAAAACAAGTTTTTTCACGCTGACCTCGTTGACCAACACCGTCTCACTTTTCCAGCACTTGTTTTCCATCTCAGTCAGCTCTCTCGCATCCTTCTTCAGCTGGACGGTTTCGTCATCGTAGAAGTCTAAAACTGACTTGAGCTCGTAGGTTTCGATGAACCACATGTCAGTCTTGATAGGGGCGCACATTTTTAAGTCGACGGTGAAGCCGGAGAGCGCCGAGTCCAGCCCGATAATACTGCCCTCGTTGAGGATTGAGGTGATGACCCAGGTGGCCTTTTCGGGGCGAAGAATTTGGACGTACCCGCGGTTCACGATGAAGACCTGCCGAGTTTGATTTTGGTTTGGTTTAGTTTTGTTGTGAGACAACAAACAATCAATTCACTCACCTGATCGGGAACGACGTTGTGCACACCCATTGTGCCCCCAATGTTCAAGAAAAACGGCCTCAACAACAATATCACTTCAGCCACAAAATTCAAATTCATGCCCTTGAGCAGCATTTGAAGTTTTTCCACCTTGTGGCTGTGGATCTCTAGCGTTAATTGAACTCTCATGGCAACCGGCAACTGCCTCAGCACTCCGAGCTCGTTGAACACACTCTTTTGAGTGTAAACGTATTCGAAGTGCTTCCTCACTTTTCTGTGCAGTGAGATTGGCAAATTCCTCCACTGCGCCGCGCGCACGTTCAGGGGGGGGGGGGGTAGTTTAGTAATAGTTTTTTGCTGTGTTGCGGCTCGCCGCTCGCTCACCTTGCTGTATTCCGAAATGTCCTCCATTTTTGACTTCCGGATCCTCTTTTCCGGGCTCATGGTCTCAACAATCTGCGTCGTAGTACTAATGATGAAACCGAAGCTGCAGATTATAATAAATTGAGTTAGTTGTGGGTTGTGCCCATAATAAATTTCCTTCTTCCTCGTTTTCAACTCACCAGCCCGCCCCAATAATTTCCACGAAGATGGCATACAGCCTCTCGTCGTTGTTCGTCCCGTAAATGTCCCCGTAGCCCACCGCCATCATGGTTGCAATAACCCAGTAGAATGACGCTAAATATTGGCTGAAGAAGTCGCTCGGCAACCCGCACTTCTTCCATATTTCTTTCTCGACAATTTTCAAGTGGTACGGGTCTGTTTCCCCCGTGACGTACATTCCCTCCACCGGTCCAACGTGCTTGAAAGTAGAATTGGTGAAATTGAACTCCAGCCCCATCGTCTCGATATTTGCATTCAGCAGGTCGAAGTACGCCTCCCCCTGCTCTGGCCCTTGAACCGATCCGTTGAACTCGCACACGTTTACCATTGCCCAGAAGCAGGCGAGAAAGTGGGCGATGAAAAGAATCACGCCGAGCAGGGTCAGGAGTCGCATCACCGCCGGATTTATCGACGCTATTAGCTCCTTCAGGGCGCCGCGGGTCAAGAGTTTAGCGAGCTTTACAAGCCGAATTAAGCGCACGATGCGAATCATCTTTATTGTTCGGATGTTGTTTCCGTTCATAGCGGGCTGTGCGAAAGTGAAAATTTGGTTGAGTGACCTCTGCTAGTGCTGCAACAAAACATTTGTTCTAACAACTCACTCACCATCAATATCACCAGCACCGTATCCAAAGGAACAGTACTCAAAAAATCAACCGTGAACCAACTCCGCAAATAGCTGCTCGCAATTCTGCTCTTGTTCATGGTTAGGTGCCCTGACTTTGTGAAATAACCCGTCCTAAAGCTCATCGCCATGTCAAGAAAGAAGGAGAAGTCGATAACGTAATCCAGGCCGAGAGTGAAGCCAACGGCCTCTTGGTTAAAACATATCCTGTAGGGTATCACGAGAACGGAGTAAAATATTATAAGCCCGCAGTAGGTGTCCCAGTACATTTTCCACTTGTCGTGCGGGTGGATCATCCACTTCTTTTCCTTGAGGAGATTCTTGGCTTTTTTGCCCTTCTGGTGCAAGTTCGCTGCTATTGACGGCGAAATGTCCTTCTTGAAGTCGTCCTCTCCTCGAACGGAGCGCTTCTTTGCTCGATCCAGGGCTAGGACTTCGACGTCGTCTTTCCACAGGAGCAGCGCTTTTGCGGCGGCTGGAACTTTTTCTAAAGAATCGGGGGAGAAGGGGGGGGGAGGGTCTGTGTTTAGCCGCTCGTTCAGCGAGAGACCGGGAGTCGGAGAAAGAACATTATTGCTTGTTGCGAGCTGCTCGAGCTGGTTCAGTGGATCTTTGAGGACAGCAATTTTATCGTCATCAAATGGGGTGGGTCTGGAGTTGGGTGTGCTGTCCGGGTCTTCGTTATCGTTATCAGGATCATCTTTGGGGGTCATCACCATCGTTGACATCAGGTTGTTATTTTGACCGGCGTGGAGCATCGTTTGGAAACGCGAACCTTTCTGTTCTTCATTTTGGGTGGGCTCACTCCTTTGCCCGGCCATCATATGCATTGCCATCTTGGGAGTTTGTGTGGGTTCGTCGGGTGTGGGTGGTGGTAGTGGTTATCCTGGTGAGGGGGTTAGGTGGAAGGGGGCAGAAGGTTTGAAAAAGTGGAGGGTGGGGGGAGGGGGGAGTTGCTATAAAAATTTTATGGTTTGGGCATTGAAGACTTCTTGACAAGGTGACAAGGTGTGTGAAGAGTTGCAGATTTCAGGTCGCTTTTATTCTTGGAAGGAACGAAGAGCGCTTAGCACCTTAGCTTTGTGTTTGAGCGAAATTGAACACTCTCTGTTAAATGACCAAATCACCAAAATTAACATGTGAACATGTGCAAATAATTTATTTATACTTTCCCCTAATATACTTTACACAACTGGTACACAAAGATGACAAGGTGAAATGAGACGAGATAAACAATATCAACACGTTACCTGGTCATCTTACATTTAAAGAATATGCCCTACTCTCCAGAGAATTCTCAACTAGAAGTAGGATTTGAAGGGGCTGATTCTCAACCTCAACAAGAATGGGAGGAGAACTTCGACGACACCTCCCAACATCCGTATTGGTACAATACTACTACTCAAGAGAGCACCTGGGAGAACCCCCACCCCCTTGCATTGCTTAATGATGAGTCAAAGCAAGCTGAAGACGCGGAAGCAGATAAACACGAAGTTGATCTCGACCCGGGTGGGGTGACACTTGCTCTCTCGTATTTCGAATGCCCTCCAATGGTTCCCCGGCGCTGGACCGACTTCGGCAATAAGGTCCTCTTCCATGGCGTTAAAGATCCATCTCCTTTTTTTCGCATCAACGTGTTTTCAGCCGAAAACCCAAAACGCGAGGCCTTTAAGCCCACAAACAATGTTGATTTGAAGGTTTGGTCAACGAAAATTGTCATGTATGCCTTTTCGCGAGAGATGCCGAATACCGTCTACTACGACATCACCTACTCAATGAACCCGTTTCGGACGAGGCTTCTTCCCCAAAAGCTCGCCAGCCAGGCGAAGCGCGATATTTCGCGCTGGAACAAGTCGCGAAAGGAGGAGGAGTGCGGGTTTTGGGCCTTTCCGCTCCAAGTGCCAGGGAGCGAAATGTTCTACGTCGATTGGACGTCGAGTCCGGACAGGTACAGCATCACAACGAAACCGACGCCTGAGTGGCAATGGACCAGATGCTTCAGCTTTTTCGCCTACACGGCGTCAAAATTTCACGTCTTGGAGTGCCTAGATCCGCTCTGCTACAAAGTCGTGGAAGGGCATGTACTGGGCGATAGCGTCGGGCTGGACGAGTGGGGGCAACAGTGGAATTGCATAATGGCGTTTTTCGCCTTTACAACGCAAGTTCCAGGCACGAACTGCTACTACGTTCAGGAGCAGTTTGAACCGCATTATCGGACCCGGGTGGGGATGGAGCCGAGCTACAGAGGGTGGACGGACAACACGAAGTTCTACGCGTTTGACACTGCAATGCCCGGAACGAGCAAGCTAAGCGTCCAGTACACAACCCAAAGCATTGAGGCGTACACCTTGACGGCGGAGCAGGTGCGAAGGAATGTATTTGTATTGTAATTGTAACAGTAATTAACCCACTTCGCTGCTCAAACCAACCATACAGTTTCGAATCTACACAAAGGATCCATGGGGAATTTGGGAGGATAAGTTCAAGTTCTACGCGTTTCCCTGTGATTCTGTGTTGGTTTAATAATGATTAATGGAATGATATACGTAAAATAGAGAGGGAAAAAGAAGTTAGAATTTAAGGTCTCGGTGATTCTTCATTTTCATCTTCTGGGGTGGGGGGGGGGTCAGGTTGCTGAGGTGGTGCCTCTTCCACGCCCACAGTTTTTTCTTCTTCTAGGGTGGGGGGGGGGTCAGGTTGCTGAGGTGGTGCCTCTTCCACGTCCACAATTGTTTGTGTTTCTTCTTGCTGCTCTTTTTGGATTTCTATTTCTTTTTCTCCGCCCCCCCAACCTCCTCCAAATATTCTTGATTTTGCTGCCGGTTTTTTTGGGGATTCTTTAAACGGAATTGAGGATGTTGCTGGCTTGGGAGGTAGTGACGGTAAATCTTCGTCGTCGTCGTCTTGGAACGGGTTACTGCTCCTCCTCTGCTGTGAGTTATTCAGAGCGGCTTCTGGGGTGGGTGGTGTCGGGAGTTTAGTTGTCGGCTCGTTCATTTCTTCGGTTGTCTCAACCTCCGCCTTTCCAATTCCAATTCCTTTGATCTCGTCCAAAGTCTTCCGGAACAAGTACGCCGCTTGCGGACCGTCCCAGGTTGTGGCTAACAAAAGAGACTTTAACCAAACATGAGCAACTTCCTCGTCACCACCATCGGTTTTTAAGAAGATGTCTTCACCCAACGCTCGGTCGGTGATTATGAATCCGTATGGTGCCTTGCTTTCCCACTCAGTGACGCTTCCCACCACATACTCGAAAATCGGTTCAACCCCGAAAAATGCTTCGTTTTCTGATAGATAACCGTTCAACTTGTTGCCGCGTAGCACGCAGTAGTGTTTGCTGGAAAACATCTTCTTGGCTCGCTTTATTGATAGGACGCCAGCAAAGTGTTTAGGGTTCTCCAAATCTAAAAACTTCACCAATGAGCTGTACCTCGGTTTGTACGGTAGGAGATAATTTCGCTTGGTGAGGTCGGGAGTGGCATTAGTGGTCTTGTCGAAATCGTCGTCAAAGTCCTCGTCGTAGTTGAAGTCGTCGGCCGCAAAGTCTTCGTCGTCGTCGTCACTCGCTGAGCTGTCGGAGGCTCCGTCGTTGGCTAAGGTGCCCCGCGTCCTGCAAAACTGCTTCTGCTGCTCACAAGCCTTAAGATAATAAAAGCCACCAAGGAGACCAAAGAACTGCATCACCCGGTCCACGATCGGATTTAAGCTGCTCTCTATTCCCTTCGCTGAAGTGACGGCTGAAAGAGTTTGGGTGATGTGGAACTCTTGCTTATTGAACTTGAGTGTTGCGTGTCGGAGCTTCTCGTTGTTTCTGCTGAGTTTCTTCGTAATCTTCGAAGATGACAAGTCGTCCTCCTCGGCGGCTTTCTTGCCGATGGAGCTGAGCTTAACCACATAATGCTCGTACTTGACCTTTGATGCTTGATATTTAGTCACACTAGTCTCAACGTCCTCCACTTGGGAGAGGTACTTGTTCATAGATAAAGCAATGCTTTTTGAGAAGGCTGACATTAGAGCTGTGAGGAAATTCGAGGCAAGGTCCAAGTTGAGAGTACGAGGGTGGTGGTCCTCAATGGCTGAGGGTCGTCTCTTATTGTTAATGCTGTTGCTGTTGCTGTTGTTCTGTTGCATCACGTGCGAAACATAGTATAGGTCTTTCAAGGAGGAAAACATGAGTTTCTGAGCCTTCTCAAGAGCTATCAATGTGAGCATGAAGGCCCGAATGGCCGAATTAGCATTCTGCAATTTGGATTTGAGTTTGTTGTAGTTCTCGTAGTTAGTTTCGAATGAGGGAGTCATGTGAATAAGTTATTATATGTTCTTTTTTGGGGGGCGGGGTTCACAAATATTTCTAATTTTTACAAAATTTAACTCGGTGAAGGCGTCACCCAGTTCTTGGGAATTTCCCCCGTGTCCTTTATGACTTCACGGTGGCAACTCCACACTAGCTGAATTGCGTAGGCACTTCCGATGCCTGCCCCCCTTGGGTCACCGCCCGGTCCGAACCAGTGGTTCTGGGGCGCTCCCGTTGTCCTGGCCCTCAGCCCGTGGTAGGTTGTCCCGTTCACGGTGCTTGCCAAGATCCTGTCGGTGAACCTAACGTCGTTGCTCACAACGGCCGCTGTCAAGTGGTGGCTCATCCTCTCGCAAGCCTCCAGCACCTTGTCCTCGCTGGCATCGTCGTAGCTGGTCAAAACCTGGAACGGGCCGAACAACTCAGTCACGCACGTGTCAAAGTTTTCCTCCTTGAGCAACTCGTCCAAGGGCACGTAAACGGCCGTGGGCTCCACCATGCCGTAAATTTTCGGTGTTGTGTGGTTCTCTAGCTCCTTTCCTCCGAACGCAAGCCTGGCTCCCGGGATTGCGAGCAATTTGTCCTTGTGGGCCATGATGCTCTCCGTGGTCCAGGTCATGACTGGTCCGATGGATAGGTCGTCCAGTTTCCTCTGCGCCGAAGCGGAGAAGGTGCCAGACGGAATTGAGTGGGTTGTGGTTTAGTAGTGGATGTAGCCATTATGTCTGCAGCCATTTCGCGAGATCCATCGCGAGTGTTCTCGTTTTTTCATCAAAACTCACTCCCTTCACTCCCTTCGCTCCCTTCGCTCCCTCACCTTTCCCGCAAGCTCCTTGAGCTTTGCCTCGATCCCGGCCTCCTCCCAGTTCTTGTGCATGAAGAGAATGCTCTGCGCGGAGCACTTCTGCCCGGAACACGCGTAGGCGTCTTGGTCGCAAACCCACGACACGTAGTCGAAGTCGTTCACGTCTGGGCCCAGGATCTTCCAGTCGAATCCTGCGTCTTCGATCTGCGCCGAGCGGAGCGCCATGATATGGTTTAGTGGTTGTAAATGTTGAGGCTCACTCGCTTCGCTTCGCTCACTCACCTTAACCTTGCCGTGGGTCTTCTCCGAGAGAAGTTCGGCAATGGTTGACGATCCGGTGAATTGGGTGACCCTGTAAGGGCCGTTCTCGATCAATTCTCCCATGACAGGTCCCTCGCAGGTGATCATGTCAACGTCCGAAGCGGGCATGCCGCAGTCAATCAGCAGTCGCAAGTACTGGTCCATAACGAGCCCGGTGGTGGTCGAGGCCTTGATCGTCGGTTTGTTGCCCATCATGAGCGCGCCCATCAGCTGGAGAACGGGAATCTCGAGAGGGAAGTTGAACGGGCTAACGATGGCGACAGGGCCGAACGGGAAGCGGTAGCCCCGCGATTCCTGCCCGGCGTGATCGCCGGCAATGTGCTCGCCGCCAGCGTTGAAGCGCGGGTTGTCTCCACCCCAGTTCTTAAGGAAATCAGCCGTCACCTTGACCTCGTACCAAGCCTGGTAGTAGCTCTTGGGCATGCACCGCGCAATCGTTTTCGCGAAGAAATCCATCACCTCGGGCTGAGCCGAAAAAACGAAAACGAGCCAAACGAATTGGGTGGGTTAGCCGAGCGCAGCGAAAAGCCG